>JXSR01S020702.1:54317-65833 GCA_000969725.1 Ophiothrix spiculata
TCAAACTCATTAATATTCATGAGCATCATCAAACCAGCGCTCTGTGCCGATTTTCTATGCATAAAAAAAAATAAAACAAGCCACTTTTCTCGGACCTTACTACTGATTGTAAAGTTTTCATCCATAAACTCTTGCTAATTGTAAGCTTTAAAATGGAGGTGAAATTAATAAAGAAGAACTTTTATAGTAAATTACTTTGTTATTACGGCTACTGACCGATTCTCAAGTTTCTCAAGTAAACAAAACATGAGTATGTGAGCCTACAGCAATCTGTCCTCTGATTCTAATTTTCATGATGATGTCTCCATTATATTCAACAAATGACCACACCTGATTCTCATCCCTAACAGAAGAGAGTATAGAGGGTTTGCACGTGACGTTACATCATACTCACAACACCATTTTGATGGGCCGGCAAACAAAGAGTCCCGTCATATTACAATCTTTTCGCTGTATCAAGACACCGGATCACATCTAATGATGACAAGAATATACAGTACATTTATTTAGTTTAATTTTCAAGTCATGATTTGAAGTCAATTACGAGTAACAGCTGATTTTGATGTCTTGTTTACATCAAAAACTAGTCCGCGTCCCCCAAGATGGCGTCGAAACGGTCTGCGTGTATGGTGCGTATCGCGTCGTGCAAACCCTCTATTGCCAAAACAGAATTAGTTGTATTCTGACATAATCGTGATCAAACAAAATGATCTGCCATCTTGGGCACGTTTCCTCATAAAGTTTAAACAGATCATGATAAATTCTATTTTAAGGAACACTTCGTAAATGGTGCACCTTCTGCTTTCTATTTTGAAGCTACATAAATTCGTTTTATTCCGTCAAAATAATACTAGTAAACTCTCAAGTTAGCTCTTTAGGTACCTTGAAATTTGTAAGTATTTACTAGGCAAACTCTAGTAAATACTTGTGTTTATGCATATCAATGGAAGTATTTACTACCTTTCAAGTAAAAAGTGCATGAGTAAATGCTATCAGTAAAAAGTAAAGTAAATAGTATTTACTACACTTTATGCATACATATGCTAGTAAATACTTGAAATTTCAAGTAAATAGTATTTACTACTTTTTATGCATACGGCCCAATGATAATTACTCGTGATTCATAATTGTAGTTGACTTGCCAGTAGGCACACATTACCAAGCTGTGAGTGTGATGGCCGAGTGCAGGCTTTGGACTTGAAATCCAATCGGGTCTCCCCGCGTAGGTTCGAACCCTGCTCGCAGCGATATTTTTACACGAGTGCATTTATGAATTTCAACATCCTTATTAAGGCTGCCCAATTTTGTTTCTTTTTGCAATTGAACTTCTTGCCATTGCTATTTAAAGGAATTAAAGTGGGTGATGATAAAAAGATCAATTTGATGGTACCACATGCCTTTTGCGGGGAGATTTGGATTCTTTTAGGCGCTGTTTATACCCTTGGAAAATTTGCTTCCTTTTCTTGTTTCGGAATCAATTTGTCACAAGCTGTCCACATTGGCATTCTCATGGGAACAAATTTTACCCATTTCAGGAATGGCCTTAAATGGAACTGTAATACCTTCAGAGCCTTGGGAATATTTTTTTCTCTTTATGTTAATTCACTATATGAACTCAATTTTGTCCCGACACTCAATCAGATTGAGCACTCTTAATTGTTGGAGAAATAGAAACTTATCTCTCATTGGGAAAGTTACTATTATTAAATCTCTTTTGCTTCCCCAGCGTTGATATCATTAAAATTTTCTTTAAAAGCTAGTAAATCACTTGTTTTACAAATTCATTTGGATTTGGACAATGATCATGATGATCTGAGTCAAGCGGTACATTTTATGTAATGATAATGAGCATTTTGGGCTTCGCATGTTTAACCCTGTTGTTTTCTCACAGGCCTCAAAAATTTATTTGGATAAAACATTTGTTTGACCCCAAATATTTCAGCTTTTGGAAACACCCGAACTAACTGTTCTGATATAGACCACAGTTTTGTTCACAATGTTCACGACAGATGCTCCTAATCGTGTTTTGAAATCCCGGTGTAGCTGTCAGCTTGTGGAAAGTATTGAACTTTGGTATTTATACAGGAACAAAATTAAAGAAAATTTAAACTTGTCTGATTTTCATCTTCAAGATCCTATTTGGTGGAATAAAAAAATGTTCGTTTGAAAACCAAAAAGTTGTTATACTATCCTGAGTGGGACATTAAGGGTATGTTTCTCTTCCTTAGGGGGAGGTTGGGGTGGTTACCACCCCCTGTGATTTTGAAATTGGGGCCACCAAAGTTATATTGTTTGGTACTTGGTACTATACTGCCCCACCAAGGCAAAAGGAAGTATTGACCATTTTCATGTTTTAGAGTTATGGTCCTAAAACATATTTTGTGGAATATATTCAATAATCACCATTAATATTACACTTATTTGTATTATAATGAGGTTGATTCGCTACTTATACTGACATAACAACAATCGAGCATAAACAATGTGACTAATTAGCTTTAAATAATCAATAATTGATCAATTTTGTGGTCAATACTTCCTTTTGCCGTGGTTATTTTTTCCAATCTTTGACAAAATTACCATGTGCCTGTCTCTTAAGTATGGAGGCGAAAGGAAGCAAGTCAGTCAGGGTCATTCTATCAAATTTTTAGTGGTTTTTATGGGTTGTATGGTTACTTATAGGGAAGATATTGTTGTATAGAATACAATTATGCCAAAAAGTGATTTTTGAAAAAAGTGGTCAATACTTCCTTTTGCCTTGGTGGGGCAGTATAGTATAGGATAAGTTCACTTCTTTCTACTGATACCAAGGTCAAGAAAATCGGTCGAGGCGTTACGTAAAGATGTAACAAAGTATTTCCGTATCGAAAAAATCGCCTTTGGGCAAAATTGGTCACTTTTTCATTTTTTTTAAATAAAAGTTCTAAATGTACATTTTTTGCTAATAAATGAAAAAAGAAATCTTAGCCCAAGATGTCCTGTAAGTTTCAAGTCCATGTCATACAGATATTTTTCAAAATGGCGATTTAAAATTTTTCGAGGTGGCCTACCTCGGACTTTGACGGCCTATCATAACCCCACCTTAGGTGGTACCCCGATTTTTTCCCTTCAAAATGACCGCAAAGGATGTAACAACAAATACCTAAATGTTCAGAGTGGGTTTATTTTGTGTTTTGATGTAATCGGCGATCATCCGTTTAGGGGGTACCCCCCCAAGGAAGACGAGGGTTAAAGAAATGTTCTGCAATTGAGGTGGACTATAAATTAAATGGGTTGATTCTGCATACTGGATGAGGTGGAATGGAACAATTAACCACACGGCTAATATTTATTGTACCACGAATAAAGTGATAATGTTTAGTGTCACCAGCAATGAAAAGATTACCAACCGTATTTTTTTTTGGATGGTCTAAGGCTTTTGGTAAAATGTTGAACAGTCTGCTTTTCCGAATTGAATAAGAGTTTTGATTTTGAAATATCATAAAAAGTGGAAATAATTGCAAATTTTGTGATGCATGACCAGTCTTCAAACAACCCCTTACCTAAAATTAACAAATATGTAATTCGAATTGAAAACTCGTGTGTATGAACACCTGTCTTTAAAAAATTGCAAACAAAATCGGTTAGTAGTTTTGAATCTACAATTTGGGAGTAGCCTGCCTTAAGCATTGTGTGCTAAGGTAAAGCCATTCCCGCCCCAAAACGATGATGATCATCGATATATGAGCTACATAGTAAATAGCATCATTCTTGTACACGGACTGCAATCGAGCAAGCCGTTTTACTCTAAGCACAGATGAAAAAAGCGAGACACTTCTCCCTGCTTGCTGTAAACTCTATCATAATCGTTGTATCCGCGATGACGTGAGTACTATGGATAGTAAAATGCACACCGTTGTGGCACACTCATCATGCTGATGTAATAATGCTATTGAGAAGAAGAAGGAAATATAATACAAAAATGGCTGAAAGGAAATATAATCCTAACATGGCTGAGGAATTAATACACAGATAAAGCTTTGAATATGATTATCATATTACTTGAGGTAAGACAAAATCATTGCAGTATTTGAGAGGAGATGTTTTCTCTATTTGATAAATGTAATTTTGAGCAGTATACAAATAGCACTGCGATATAGAATTTTTCGTGCTTACTTCAAACGATGACTTGAATAGCTTTTATTGTAATATAGTTATTCTATTACCTGATTTTCGCATACACCTAGTTTATGTGATGTGACTATTAACCAGTTGTATTTGTTTGTACATTCTATATTTACATAATTTTTTTCAGTTGTCTTGAATATGTTATATCTTAATGTCTATTATGAGTTGGATTGATTGAAAAATAATACACACGATTTAATTTCTACATTACTAGGAACACCCAGCCCACAAACATCCCCTATAAGTTACTGGTATCTAAATGATTTATAATAATCAATATTTTCATTCCATATATCAATTAACGCCCATAATGTCTATCAATTAATATAATGATAATTCACATTATCTAAAATGTTAGAATGGGAAATGACAAAAAAGAAAATATATAATTAAATACAGATTTAATCACCAATAGATTGTTAACATATTGGAATAGTAATATCATTCACATGTTACAATTGTGGTTGAAGTAAAATTAAATTAAATTGAATAATAACTATTAAGTCAAAAACAACGATATACTCGTAAATGTGCTGAATTTCAATATACATTAAACTACCAGTAGCACCATCTTACACACATACAATTCAATTCAACGGCTCTAGTTACACATGGAAAGAAAACGTGCATATATTTTAAAAGCACAATTATATAATTAAATTCAGTTCAACTGAACATATACCATTATAACAAGGATTGGTTTGAAAAAAGACACCAACATTCTGTATATTTACATGTTTGTGCGTACATATAGTTGCCTTCATATTATAATCGCTTGTAATGTATCCAATATGCGTCAACTATTCTATATACATTATTGATGACAATCATCATTTCTTAAACTAGACATTATGAAAATGCGGTAAGAAATAGGTCAAGGTGACATATCAATATAGAAAAATACAAATAGATAGTTTTAATTTATATCATTAATTCACCTGTGTTAATATAGTGCTTGTACTTTCTCTCTCAGGGTTCAAGATATTTTGTTCAGATCAGTTATTGTCAAGAGTAGATAACACTTAGATATGCAATCTGTGTATTAGTATTACATACAAAGATATCTAAATTTGATGTGTTCATGACAGTTACTGATTTATTTAAGTTTTACATTGACACTGTGTGATGTTTTTGCAAATGCTGTCATGTTTACATCAATGGTTTGATACCAATCAGTATTGGTAAACGTGTTTCTAATGAATTTTTTTAAAGTCTTACGTGATTATTTTGCTGTATTTGAATTTAAATAACCCATTATTAATCAACTGACTAAAACAAGTATACCTCATTCTTATATAGCTTCCTTACAAAAACTAATGCATTTATACTAAAATATTTCTGACTCTACATGACAGGAATTTTCCAAATTTCTGAATTTCAAGTTAGCTACAAATGTATTAAGTTTGGTAATTGTTGTGAAAAATATGTACCTATATGGACGACATAACAATTCAGCACAATAATCTAGTACAGTTCGAATGTTTTGTAACTACTTAAGAATGCATATATAAATGATAAATAAATCAAATACTGGAACTTACATTTGCAACTATGCGACGTTGCGACCATAACCAATTGTCTTCAACAGGCATCTGATTCCTGGGGATGATCACGTGACAGACGGCTAGTGACGTCACGAAGTGCCCGGTCCCACACGTGAGATAAGCAGTAGCGTAGACCCCCCTTTTTATTGAGGGTCGGGTTCTCAATCCTTTCCCAAATACTTTAAAGAATGCACTTTGTAGGATTTTTATAAACGATTTTGTTCACTCATTAGCGTTTCATAAAGATTTGAATCAAGCGTACCAGTCAACCAGCAGGTCATTTGAAGGTGCATTATTTTCTTTTCTATGATAAACCAAGTGGTAAATTGCACTCTGTCTGATTTTACCGGTGATGAAAAATTGGAAATTGTTTTAAAGTTCCCAATTTTGGCCACAGTTTGTTAATTGCACTCTTATAAAGAAAGTATCAAATATGAGACAAAAAGGATCAATTTTGATCCTTTTTAGGTATCAAATATGAGCTTATCCTTTTAAGGATCAAAATGATCCCATAAAAAGGATCACAATTTTTGATCCGAAAAAAGGATCAAATATTTCTTATAAAAAGATCTGCATAAAAACATCACACTGAAGTGACCCTAGCAGGGTTTGAACCCACGCCACTTATACCTGCTGGTAATTACGATACCAATGATCTAACCACTCGACCACGGCACTGTCTGATGAAATCAATGTATTTATTCATGTTACACCATACATTCCCCGCTATGTAGCGGTTATGGGGTCACGGTACTCAAATATGAAACAAAACATGATGTTGCATCCAAACGCGGTATCAAAATGTGAGCTCATCCTCTCCGTATCAAAGTAATCCAGAAGTACGGATCAAAACTTTGATATTGTAATCAAAAAGGATCAAAATAAAATGATCCTAAAAAAGGATCAAAAATGATCCTGGTGAATTTGATCCTTTTGTATATATTGATCCGTAAAAGGATCAAAAGTGATCCTTAAAGGATCAAAAGTGATCCTTAAAGGATCAAAAATTTGATCCCGGCCTTCTAAGAGTGTGGGGTCCCAAATTCATCATATATGACCAAATAGAACCTTAATTTCCATTAAACATAGATGATTTTGTCGTCTAGAATCAGAAAGTTGATTAAAAATGCGGAATTTCAAACCACAATTTTATAGAAAACATTTCCTCAAAATCATCTTTCTCATAAAATAATCAAATGACATGATAAACAAACCTTGATTTTGTGTGTTACTAAATTATGGCGAGGGACCTGCTTACTTGAAGTGAGAAAATGCAAGTTTTCAAAGATGATTTTGAGAAAATATTTTCTGTAAAATTGTGGTGTAAAATTCCGCATTTTTAATCATCTTTCTGGGCCAAAATTGAGAACTTTAAAACAATTTCCAATTTTTCATCACCAATAAAATCAGACAGAGTGCAATTTACCACTTGGTTTATCATAGAAAAGAAAATAATGCACCTTCAAATGACCTGCTGGTTGACTGGTACGCTTGATTCAAATCTTTATAAAACGGGTCCTGATTCTATTCACTGGAGTCAATAAGTATAGATAATCACACTTGAAAGCTCTGTAATCCGTAACATATCTTTTGTGTGAACACGAGCTAAAGCAAAAACAAAAAGCCGTGGCTTCTTTGCTTTTGATTGACACGGTTATAGAAGACAATTGACTATTCCCTACTTTGATTGACAGACCTCTTTGTAGAGTTAGGCCAAATCGTACTTCTTTTGCAATTTAAGATTTTGTAAACGATTGTAAATTAAAACGCCTTTGTTTTGATATTTTACAATAGATTTTTTTTTCGTTTTATCAATTTCGTGAAATGAAGACAACCAGTTTTTAGTCTGTACAATAATTGATACAACACAATTCTCTTCATCGTGTTCTGAGATCAATTTATAATTCCAAATGCTGATAGCTATGTAATGATACTAGCACATTGCTGGATCTGTTACATCTAATGACATTCAAACATGTTAAGCGCTACTGTTGATTTTGAAACCTCAGTAAGCCGTCGCAGCACAACCAAAACGTGTGTTCACGCATTGCGATAATTAAAATTAAATTGTATTGATAGACAGATCTGACAATTCCGTTTGTGTTGAATATTAGTGCAGAAATTAAAGGTATACAAGCTCCGCCATCATTCGAAATCTTTGAGCATATAACATGATCATACCAGGATATCTGCGAGGACACATCAAGCTATCTTACCTATATTGCTAAAAATAAATAAGACAAAACTTACATACTGATTACTTTGCCATGTCCATTTTTGGATGTATTAACATCACATCCACACTTAAATTTATGGACAAGAAAAAGTTCTCATCCAAAATGCTGTTTAATTATGGGTTAAAGATGTAATGAAAAACAAGCACTTTTCTGAAAACATGTAACCGCCTACCACTAACGAGTCGTAAAGTCCGTCTCTGTCAAGCTTACACTTTATACATATCTGCAGGTACCATGTTTTAGGGATTGAAAGAGACGCCATAATAAACATCATTCGACACCCAAAAGAGAATTTATGGCCCTTAGAAAGATTTCATGTAGTGAGAGCCACATCTTAAAGAATCTTGGTCAGATTTTTCAAAATTTATTTTTCAATGTCAAGAGACATGTAATATGAATAAAAACTTAATATTATAACTTTTCAATCCCTCGATGCAAAACTTTATGCTTGATTAAATTTGTGTAAAAGATAAACCGAACAAACGTTTTGTAAAAGGATCTGCTTATATCTATGCTGTTTGACATTTTGTCTTTACACAAATATAATCAATAATAGTTTTAGTGGTAAAATGAGACAAGTGTTTCGTCCCATATGGGTAACATAATTACTCTGTTCTCGACACGTTGTTTTTGATCGACATGATCTCTAGGACTAAGGTAAAAAAAGAAACTGAACATTTTGACTCAAGTAGTCTGTGATTTGCTTTTTGACTCAAGCCAGAAAACATTGTACAAGTGCAGAACAAAGTATTTGTTTCTGCATTTGTGCAATATCACTTCATTAACAGATAATTAGCACTGATTTTTCTATTGATTTTGAAAACAAGAGACAAACAGATCACCACACAATTGTGTGACGTCAGTTATTAAATTATATGATTAGATAATTAAGAATTTATAATGATGAAAATATATCATTGATAGACTTATTGAATAGTTGTTATTGCCTTCATTGCCTGAATGCTGGTGTGTGGGTTACCTTTCAAAATGTCATGAGCTTAAAAAGGAACAAATCTAAATTTGGAATTGTATATGAACTTCATTGTACTTAGATCTAAACATGCTTTTTCAATTAAAAATTTAAATCTAATGATTTCCCCTTAACCATTTTCAATGTAACTAATGTACCAAATCGTGAGGGTAAGAAAATACAGGTGTGTCAACAAATACATTTTGAAAAAATCCACGTTTCGCTTTGAAATTTAGAATTTCAATTGAAAATACATTTTTTTTTCACAAGGACTTATAGCATTTTAGTTATTTCGTTTCTAAAAATGTGAGGATTATGTAAAGGTACCAACTTTTCATATTTTGTGTAAAAAAGCGTGAGTTATGTACTATTCACTTTGACACATATCGTATGTTTCTTAGAGAAGCTATAACACAATGTTAAATACACAATGCCTTTCTGAAACATTTCTGCCTTAAATATATAATAACCATAAACAAAACACAGATAATGGAGTTCATTATACATGTTATACGAGAACTGGTGTATGCTATCCAGTCTCGTCTGCCGTCTTTTTCATTTGATTGTCATTTTCTTCCACATAGCCGTATATAGAGCACAAACACATCTTATATCTCACTAAGTACTTCGACAGAAAAGTGCGAGAGGCGATTTATTTTTAATTGAATTCTGTCTGCTGCAAACGTATTTCAAATTACTTCAACGTCAGCTCCAGTTTCGACATGTCTTACACAGATTAAGTAGAGTATGCGATATAGAATAAGGTAGATTTTTTTTCCATACTTTTGACAAATTCTAAATTTGATTTGAAAGGAAAAATGATTGAACATAAAATTCCAAGATTTAAAAAAACCAAAAAAACAGATAAAGAAAGCATGTTGAATACAGAAAGGAGTAACAATGATATATACGATACAAATAGACCCATCTTGTAACACAAGGAATATACAAACAAAGTAATATTGCTGTGTACTAAAATAAATATAGTATAATAAAATGAGAGCATTACCCGCAAGCCATACGGTGAAAGTGGCTTTCAGATGATTTTACATTGATTTTGTATAATTTGATTATGAGTTGGTAAGAAGGTCGTGTGTCGCCATATCCTTCTCAAAGATCTCGTCTATTCTATTTTTTTATATAGTTACATATGAAATATTATTACAGTTTTTTCTATTATGTTAAAGACGCGAATAAGTCTCCTGTTAGAATGTTTTTCTTTTATGAAAATATTAAGAAAATATTGAACTATCCAACTACTCAGTATTACATTTTTCTCAATTTGTCTAATGATATAGCGACAACCATTTAAGATGGTTACAAGATAACAGACAGAACTGATTGAATTGATGAACAAAATTTTCATTGCACATAATAGACACACCCTTGCTTCCTAAGGACATGGTTTTGAAATGCTAATCAACATTAATAAAACTTGTGTAATGTACTTAGCTTCAAAACACTGATTCACTAATTCATCTGAAAGACAGATACGGAATATTGTTGTAGATATTGAATCGAGTAAATCTTTTGGCTAAATGATAAAATTGTGGAATTAAATTAGTCAGCTCATGTCAGTACATGATACATTTATGTTTTGAAGGTAAAGTCTTGCAAATGTTAATAACCATAAAATAATTGTAACAGTGAGTAAAATCGAAAAAATAATATATTAGAAATATTACTACTCATATCGGAATCCTGGTTTCTATATTTCTAATTTTATACGTCTTTAAATAGAGAAAGCACTAGACATGATTGGTGTCAATTGTCAAGATCAATTTTCCATTTCAATAAATATACTTTATGATATGCCGTGCCAGAAAACATACTAACTCTTATTAAGCTTTATATTGTTTTATTGTTTTTTAAATATCACCGCATCAAATGTTCAAAATTGTGTAAATGAGGATTGTTATACCGTACTTGAAATGGTTTAAAGCGCATCAAAAATATTCTAAGAAGTATTAAGTCGCCCGAATTAATTTGTTCGTTTGCTCTTTTGTTTAATTTATTGGAAATATTAGCGAAAAATTCATAGTATTGCAGCAATTTTCGCTGGCATTCTCAATAAGTTTGATTAAATTCAGATCAGATTTTCACTTAAATTTTCAGGGCAAATGAAAGTAGTAACAATTATATGATACAAATAGACACATAATCATAATCTTTATTTCCATAAAACTTACAAGGTAACATGAAAAAACATAAACAAAAACAAAGTTAAATGGAGGAGTAGACTAAAGGCCAATAAGACCTGTACAATTTCTACCCCCTTAATAAAACACACACGAAAAAAAAAATAAAGGACAACAAATTGAACAAAAGACAATCTGACCACAACTACAAACAAGACGGGGACGAGGTGCTCAAAACCGTTTATTCATATTTTTCAATTAATTATTTTTTAAGTTGAGTTCGAAAAGTATTCAATGTTTTAGCAGATTTTATTGTTTTTGAAAGAGAGTTCCAAAGAATCGTTTTTACAGATTGATCAGAAAAAACCCTTTTGTTTTTGGTTGGATTAAAATAATTATGATGTCTTGTTGGGTAATTGTGAAATTCAGAACGCCTCTTGAAAAAGCTATTAAAAGCTAC
>JXSR01S020702.1:116191-126465 GCA_000969725.1 Ophiothrix spiculata
CTGCTGTTTTGAGCTGGACGGTCACATATTAGAGTTGCATGGGATTCCCAGTCTTATCTACCGTCTTTTCCATTTAACTGTCAAAATAGACTAGACATTTCCTCCCATACAGCTGTATATACAACACATTATACATTTTATAATTTGTTAAATACTTCGAAAGACGCGTGCGAGAGGCGATTTATTTTTAATTGAATTCTGTCTACTGCAAACGTATTTCAAATTACTTCAACGTCAGCTCCAGTTCTGACATGTCTTACAGATTAAGTTGGGTGTGGGGATTTATTTTCACACATTTTAAAAATTATTTCAAAGTATTTCTATATTCGATTTGGAAGGGAAACAATGATAGTACTTACTAGTGCAAGATAGTTTATCATAAGGCCCGTTCTCCAGCGACAGGTAACACACGTAACCGAGCATATTTACCCTTCAAAATGTTTGGAGGTTGGTTTTGTTTGGATTGTATGATTTTCCTCCTATATAAAGCAAAAAAGTTGCATTGAATGTCCAAGTTTCAAAGCAATAGTGTATTAAAGCTTAAAATTTAACAAAAAAAGCGCATTTCTCTGATTGTTTGACAGATGACAGAATTTTGGAAAATAATCAGTTAATTTATGCAAATAAGGTCAAGTGAAACCGCTCGATACTATGATTGTAATTGTAAGGTTTTTAATCACCGACCTTGACAACATAGGTACATACACTAAAACGTGAGCCTCTGATCTCAAGAAAATGGTAACAAAAACCCAAGTAAAATAGGGTTGTATGGAAAAAAATTATATTTTAACAATTTGAATTGTTGCTGACTGTTAAAAAAAAGAAAAGTGAAGAAACACCTTTGCTAGCAATTTTTCATGCCAAAAATATACAAAAATATAAAGTACCCTTTGTTGGTCACTTTATTTATTTTTCCTTTAATTATTTCATACAATGACAAATGAAAGTAGTAACAATGATATTGTAGACATAATGTATATACATGCATAAATAGATATAAAAATCAACATATCTTTGGGCATGCTATGTATATAGTATTAGAATGAGAACATTCGCCGTAAGCCATATGATGAATGCGGCTTGCCCAAGATTGCATATTGATTTTGTATAATTTGATTATGAATTCGAAAGAAGGTCTTGTGTCGCCATGTCCTTCTCAATGGTCTCATCTCTTTAAAATAGTTAGAAATGAAATATTGTTTACAGTTTTCTATTACTGTTAGGTTCAAGTCATGCATTAGTCTTCTTTTAGAATTTTTTATTTTTAAAGAAAATATTTAGAGCATGATAGCAAACTATTACATTTGTCATTTTGTCAAAATCCTTCGCAAAAACCTAGTAAGATGGTCAGAAGATAAACGACGGTTAGGAGCTGATTTTAAATGATAGACGAACATTTTTCTTTGAACATGACACACCCTTGATCCTTCAAAACCAATGTATATGAATGGACATTTTTGAAATGCTGATCAACGTTAACAAAACACGTGTAATGTACTTAGCATCCAAACACCTGCCTCGTATGCGCAATTTATAAAGGATAGCAGGCACTTAACATGTAATTTCACTTCAATCCAATCCCATGCTAAAATGTCGCAATTACACATGTTTCATACCGTCACCCTAATAAAATAATGGCGTAAGTAACAAAATGGCGAAATTGAGATTATTGAATAAATCAGTTCCTTAGACTAGGTGCCCTACTGTGAGCATTGTTTAAAAAAATGCGGCTTTGAACATCTGCTAATAAACCAAAATGAAAATGGCCTATCTGACGCTTGTGAGATAGGCCATTTTATCATAAATTGGCGTATCTAACATTTACGACCGCTTAGGCCATTTTCATTGCTCCATTCAACCACACTACACCGCCTTGGAAGCTTCTCCCAATATTTATCTACACTTGCTAATTTTCCTCTAATCTCTCGTGACCTGTGCCCTATTAAGACCTTTGCTCTATCGAGTATTACCCGGGTACAGAGGGGAACTCCCACTTTGAAGTCCTCACTGGCTGAATGTGTATCAACTTTCAAGTCATACCTTTGTTGTATTTGTTTTTCTTTTCTTATTGAATTTCAATGATGAATATTATTAGACACATCAGTTTCGATCGTGGTTTTTTCCCCTAGTGCTTTCTCAGAGTCACACTATTGCTCAGAGTTAATGCAGACGCCAAGACAGTCCCCTGGGGGAGGGACAGTCTATACCCGCATTTTAGGAGTACTTGGGTATTTTAGGGCATTAAAGACCGAATAAAAATTGCTTTAATAATAAGAAGTGGTCTTTATTGTAACTTGACCTTAATAGATAAAAAATAATTTAAATATAAAATTAATATGAAATTGGTGATAAATTTTAAGGGAAATTCCTGGTCATCATTAAGTTTGATTTTTTTTTTTATCCTTCTAAATACTTTTGCAGAAAAATCATTCCTAAATCATTCATGATTCTCTGTAATATTGAATGATTCATATTACACTCAAGTTCAAACCAGAAAAAGTATTTTACATCCCTTTTTCGGGACCTTTTTACCTACAAACATAAAAAATATGAAACCAGGGTATGAATATTAAACGGGTATGAAGTGTCTCGGCTATGAACTTCAACATCAACTTCAACTTTATGAAATGTCCAGATTCAAAATATCACTCCTCAAGCTATACTTACCACTTTATTTACCATTTGAACTTTTACTCGCACGCCCTGGCTTGTAATTAAACTCCTGCATTGGGAAATATAATATTATAATGGGCCTCCCATCCCCTGTATTGAAACTGCAAGAACTATTAGCAATCGATTTGGCTTACGTTGTAGTTAAAGACAATAGCTTTCGTCGTTGGATAGACTCTTTGAAGCGTGCGATAGAAGATAACAGTGCTAAAATCATCACTGTCTTCAATGAAAACTACCTTAGCGCCTTGCTCTCGCAAAGTATGAATTAGCAATGATTACAGCAATTATTTCCATGTGCCTTACACGAGGTCTGGCCCGAGGAGCTTCGGGGTCTGGCCCGATCAGCCGAACTTTCACGCATAGACCACGTTTTAACTAGACGAAAAATACATGGGAAAAATGTGAATATTTCTCTGATTTCAGTCTGTGCAACATTAAATTAAAGGTTTCATTTGAAAATAGACATCGTATTCTAAACATTTTCTTCATAAATAAAATGTTGCACAGAACCGATTTTGACATTTATTTGGTTAAATTTGCCATAGAGAACTTAGAAAAGATTGAAGTAAAGTGAATGGAAATAAAATCTAATCTTTGTCAAGTGACATTTTCTTTTCAGCTTCTTGTCAGTGAATTATTTAGTATAAAGTTCTACAAACATAATTCGGTCATTTTTTCAGCATGTAATGCTTTAGATTGTTCGTTAAAAAAATAAAACATGAAAAATGCATCAGTCGGTATTTTCCGGAACTGAAACCGGAAGTAGCTTCAACATGACAAAAATTGCCTAAAGTATAGAATTAAACGCCACGAAAAACGTTTCTAGTTATTAACCTTCTAGGGCGGTGTAGCACCCGGGGATGACACAATCCACCTGTCGTGATGAATTTCAACCCACGAATCTTTTATTTCTTTTACAGTTTACGTACCAACTCACATGGATTGTTGAGTTTAAGCGTGACAGATAAGCAAGAACAGGGTACATCAACATTGACAACCACTTTGTTATCATTTGGGTTCTCTCCTACAGACTAATCAAACCCTGGATTGAACGTGAATACCCCGGAAACACCTGCACCGATTCCAGGAGACGGGATGCATCATTGGAATTTAGATTAAGAAAAAGATTTTAATATAGATGAAGAAAACTCCACATGATTAAATCATGACATTAAATTATTCGTAGACTTCGTAGCTGAGAGATTAGATCATGATATTATACAAGACTAACTACAATCATTGACAAAATAGGTTAGTATAAAAATTGAATACTTCACGTCCGTCACTGTTGCTTCGGACTTATAATGCAGGGGTCCGAATTAGAAGATTGTAGATTCAAGTTCAATAGGACAAAACACATTTCTGGCGCTTTTGGAAATTTTGTGGCGATTTTAGAAATTTTCTAAAATTTAATGATTGCTTTAGAAACTTTAATAAATAAATATTCTAATTCGATTTAACGGTGATATTAGGTCTTTTATGGTGATTTAAGAAATTTTATGGCGATTTTATTTTTTGTGTGTGCAATTTTGGGAATTTTATTGCAATTTTAGAAAATGTATTACGATTTTAGTAAAAATATGGTGATTTTAGAAATTTTTAATGGCGTTTTTTATATGGAAATTTTTATTGCAATTTTTAGAGACATTTTGTTAAGATTATGAATATTTTTCGGTGATTTTAGAAAATTTGCGTCGATTTGATTCTTAAAAAAAATTGTACAGGTATGTGCCTGCCGGACTCCGAAAAACTGACCATCTCTATACCTATTTTTGGCTCAAAAACCCAACCATCAATATACCAATTTTAATGGAAAAGCACCCAATTTTACTCAAATTGTGTGCTTTTTTTTTGCAAATTTTCCCAAAAGCACCCAATTTGTGAAATTTGGGTGCTTTCATCTCAGATGAAAACCACCCCACTAATATACCAAAATCCTTGAAAAAATTACCCCAAACGACAGGCACATATCATATACGTATACTTTGTCAATGTAAGTACCCCCCCCCCCCCCGGGGGTCATGGAGCCTAATAAAGTCTTATTACATTTTTGATTAGACCTAAATACCGGTATATATTTTCAATACACGGTTTAACCATGACCCGACCCTAACTCACTAACCGTGACCTGACCCTAAGTCACTAACCATGACTCGACCCTAACCCCGAGCCTAAACATACCCTAACCCTAACCCTAAAATTTCGGATGGGATCTAAAGTATGTTTGGTCCGTTTTGTGTATTTTATAAAATACACTGGTAACCCTTTTGTAGTTTTCAAATGATATGACGGATTTAGCTAAAAAAAACATTCAAACATATTATAGCAAAATCAAATATTCTACAACGCTTTAGTATGAAAGCTGTCTAAGAGAACTAATTTATTGGATGAAAACACCAGGCTTTGCTTGTAAGAATATGATACTCCCACGTAAGAACATCTAAATAGATTACTCATTTTACGTGCAATCATGGTTATATTAGCTTATTACGATGGTTACTGGATAAAGCTCGACAGAGATTAAAGCAATGATGAACTTTACCTGCATGAATACTTTAAGACGCGAGTTTTCAATTTTTAACTACGAAGTGGCGACAATAAGAGAACACCTGCAATCATGGTAGGGCACGGCTGTTTGATCACCATTGAAAATGCATCCATTACTAACCAAATACACTCTGTTGGTGGCGCTATTTATATAAATCATGTTTCCGGGTTTTAAGGATCTAAAACTCTTAATATTGGCATATGACACATGGATAAAGTGACGCAGACACAAAATATATTTTATACAAACTTAATCAAATACTAAATATTTAATAAATCTAATATACATATCATTCATTTCAAATTATGAATAGCTCCTCCAATGATGAATTCTCCAATTCCAGCTCAAGTTGTTTATAAAAATGAGCATTTATTTAAGAAAATAAGCGACAATAGATTATACAAGCAAATTTGCATTTGCCAAAAATGTAATTTTATAACTTAATAAATGATCCCAACAAACAGCCGTGATAGGTTGGTTTAATGAGTTATACGAATGTAAAAAATATATTTTGAAAAATGTATCTCTCCAAATCAAGCATAATAAAATAAGAAATTGTAATATTCTGGCATGTGTAAGTTGGCAAAATCCTGCAGTAAACATAATATTACTACATATAGAGGGTTTGCACGACGCGATACGCAACATACACGCAACCGTTCTCGCCGCCATCTTGGTGGGGTTGGAGTAATTTTGAAATGTAAACAAGACATCAAAATCGAATGTAACTTGTGACTGACTTCAAAATCAAGACTTGGAAATTAAAGTAAATAAATGTAATGTATATTCTTGTCATCATCAGTTGTGATCTGGTATCGTGATACTGCTAAAAGATTACAATATGGCGGGACTTTTTGTTTGCCGCCGGCCCATGAAAATGGTGTTGTGAGTACGATAACGTCACGTGCAAACCCTCCATAGCTCATGCCTGGAAAAAAAATTCTGTTTACCTGCTTTTGAACTTTTATGACGACCAACGATCCGTCTTTATATGAGATCGTTCATCCCAGACGAGCCGCAAATGCAGCCTCTTGCCATTTTCACTTTGTGTAAATATCTGCAAAAATCATGTTATAAGAATTAAAATGACACCTCAATAAACCTCACTTGATTTCCAGAAGTCGGGTTATGGTCCGTCAAAGGTGGTCAGTGAGTAAAATGTATAACTGAGATAAACGGGTTCAAAGATCAGTAAGCCCTATATTTTCTGTTGATATACAAAATACACTGATATATTTCATATTTCCGAACATTTTCTTGGAATGAAACTTTGCTAGTGTTTTGAGGTAAGCAAACAGATTGTGAATCTGTCAAAAATCAATTTCGGCAAATTTCGACATTGACATTAACACAAAATGAAGTTTGTTGCGTTTATGGCTCGTTTTGTAATGGAAGATCTCATATGATGTTGTTGTCTTAAGATATAAGAAAAAAGGATATGTAACAGACTAAACCCTACGTCAGTTTATCTGACATGATTTGTATCCTTTTCAGGATCGGTTACCTGTTGAAAAACGTGTACTGTTAAAGAGGAGGCTTATTAATCATATATCATATCATTAGTTCTCATAATTATTTTCCTCGCATAAAGATTACATTCTAACAAGACTTTAAGCCATGATAATCTTACTACATCAACATTATTAAATTACTAATTGTTGTCGTTGCAGATGGGTGTGTTAAAGGTGAAATCATGCTTTGACTTTTAAATAAACTAATAACATACATGATATTGCTGTTACCCTTATGCATCACTGGGTTCAAGTAGACTTAATGTTTCAAATAAGACCTTCATAAAATGTATATTATTCGTTCTGATATACGTGACACTACTACGCACGTATTATATTGCACATGTTGATATTGTAAACAACATTGCATATTATCAAAGGAGCTGGTGTCATACTTGAGAAATAATCAAGCACAGGGTTTTAAAAATTCCGCCCGCCCCAACCCAACACAAAGCCCAAGGCCATCACAAGAGAAGAAAAAAGTGCAAAGAGGCAGACCAATCACAACTTGTGCTACTTCTACAACAGACACAACTCTTCCACGACTACTGCATGAAGATCAAAAAGACCCAAAATTGGAGCACGTAAAAACAAAATAGATAGAACAAATAAATAAGGGGAAAAGAATGAAAATAATTAATAACCAAGATCAAATGAAAATGTCTGAAAGTGTTTAGAAAGTTTTTCCTTGTTTTCGGCAATCTTATATTCAATGTCGAATTTAACCATTACCAGATTTGTGTTTGCTTGAAAATAAGGGGTAACTTTTTAAAATTTGTATTTAGGAATATAATTATTTTAAACATAAAAAAAGAAAATTAATGGCAATTTTATGTTCAGAATCTTCGCTATTTAAACTAACATTTTTTGAAATTTGAAAAATTGAAACAAGTCACCAGTCTTGTTTTCAATATAATCACAAATTACAAAATAAATGAACTGGAGTCTCCTCTGAATTATTACAGAAGTGGCAGAGTGGATAATCAATTCTACCAATCTTGTTAAAAAATTTATTGGTACAGATTGCCCTATGAAATATTTTGAAGTAAAAAGCTCTTAATTTAGTTTCAATACTGGAAGAAAAATTGTTGTCATGAATTGTACACCAATCTAAATCTCCATCAACATTAAGGACTTCAAACCAAACATCTTCAGTATCATTTGGGCTAACATTTTCTTTTAAAATTGAGTACGGGCCAAATTATAGTTCTTTTTGGGCAATGTTGAGCTACCAAATAGTTCGTGTGTTATTTTGTAATCTAGTAATATAATTCCAATGCATCTTCTAATCAATAATATGCAACAGTCAGATGGCTCATTCCAGTGGAAACTGAACCTTTTTTTATTTGAAGCAAAAAATCAGCTTTTTTATTCGACCACATAAGCAAGTTTTTCAGTCATACATTTGTTACTTGGTACGTAAGAAGTATTTTCCAATCAGAAATTGTAAAGTTTGTCTATCCGTGCATGAATAAGCACATGTTTTGTTTCAAAAATGTCACAAACGTTACCAAAAAGTTACACCAAAATGTCACAAACGTTACCAAACGTTACAACACAAAACAATGCATTAAAATTATTCCTGGCGATATAATGTTCTGTAATTTTTATGCAATATTTGTAAATATGTTTCCCATAATCGGTGTAAGGCGCAATAAAAAAATCGTTGACACTTCAGAGAAATTGTACTTTGAAGTCATTCGGAGCAAAAAAACCATTTCCGTGCGCGGTCACAAACGTTACCGAACGTTACATGGACTTTACTCAAGATTTTGGCAATTGATTTAATTTTCAAACATCTACAATTCTACATGTCTTGACTCCATCAGTGAGCACCATTATCAACAACAAACTCGTTGATATAATGTTTTTGCTAGGTTCTGTGGCCGTTTAAAAGTGAAATTTCTCAATTTTTCGGTCACAAACGTTACTTTGGAATAAGCCAGATCAAAAACATTTTCCTGAACATTCTTTTGAATATAAAACCAATCGATTAAAAGACTATTCATGAGGGAATTATATTTACGTCTATCTTTGATGTTAATATCAAGTTCTAGAACACGGTCCTCAAAGCTTTTAATCATATTAAGTCCAAGATAATGTCATGATCAAACCAATCCTGGTAAAAAAAAAATCTAGTTTTGAGCCGAATGTTCTTGTTCCACCAAATAGAATATTGGAGATGGTAATTTTGATTATGTTTTATCTTATCTCTGTGCTCATACCAAACCCTTAGATTCAGTTTTTTTTTAAAGATGTTAAAACAATTGGGAGCATCAGCCCTCCATAAGTTTAAGGTATCATTGCAAAATGTTCTTAGAGTCTCAGTCTGCAAGTGCTTCCAGATGCTATTATATTTGGGGTCAAGTAAGTGTGTAGCCCAAACCATTTACTGACGCTGTTATAAGGCCTCAACATCAATCATTCTTAACCCAGCATCACTAAAATCATTAAGCAAATAGCTACGTTTAACCCTATCATTGCCAGCATTCCATATACATTTGAAAAATAAGGTCTTCAATTTGTTTTAAAATAATTTAGGAATTGGAATACACAAAACTGAAAATAGGTAAATGAGTTGTGGTAATAAAAGACTTTCAATAACAGTAATTTTGCCAATTAAAGATACATTTCTTGAACCCCAACAGTTTTAAATTAGATGAATGTGGGTTAATTATGGGACAGAATTTAATTCATACAAGGCTTTCACATTTAAAGAAAAACTAATACCAAGTGTCTTAAAAGTATTATCCCTGCAGACAAGACCTTCATTGCTGAACGGTTTAATATTACTACCCTTGGATTTACCAATGAGAATAACCTCAGACTTGAACATAATAGTTTACAACCTGACAAAGAAGCAGAATCTATGAGGGTCTGGAATAAATGTCTAAAGGAATTTGAGTCACCAAGTAAAAAACAGGTAGTGTCATTAGCCACAAGACAATGTTTTTTTCAACACCACCCAGTAAGATACCATTAATATTTTTTTTGTTTCTAATACAGATTGCTAAAACCTCAATGGCACAAAGAAAAAGAAGAGGCGAAATGGAACAATCATTCAAAGTTACACTCACAGTGACATTTTAAATTACCTCCTTCTTATCAAGAATAAGATGTCTAGTATTTCAGAATATGTACTAGATGGCCTCCTTGCAGATTTCAACATTCTTTGACTCTAACGACAAGCTTCTGGACGTTTGTGCATGTGTTCTTCCTGATATTTCTGTTTTCACTGGCAATGTTCTGTACTGTCCTTCAGATAACCGAAACAAGTAATCGAGTGGACTATAATCATGAGAGTGAAATGGCCAGGGTTTGTTTGTCTTGAAAATGTTATTTTTAATTGATAAAGCCAATCTAAAACTGTTTAGATGTATGAGGCGTCATGGTGAAGTGACAGAAGAGTGTAAACACTGGATGGTAAGCTATGGTACAGTGGCTCAACCACTTTAGACTTTCAGACCTTCTTGATATCTTAGAAGGTTACTAATTGCATAATGTTTGGTACCTAAATAATTATACAAGTCGCCTCTATCAAT
>JXSR01S020706.1:29719-47108 GCA_000969725.1 Ophiothrix spiculata
ACGCGAATATAAGCAGTTAATATTTGTTTTATATAACTCATCTATAGATTCTACTCATTTGATAACACATTCAAACTACTGTACTTACCCATTACCCATATAGCAGAAAGCAAAATACTGTCAAACAGTTGATAGTGATAGTAAAAACGAAAATGGTCATGTGTTACAATCTTACATATCAAATAACTAGAATCTATGGATGAGTTATATAATTTACAAGAGTAAATTTTTACCCCAAATTATTGCAAAAAATACATTAGAAATTGGCCTCTGGTTTGCGTGCAGTACTGCTCAATTGTTCAATTGAAATATCTACTTTAATCCAAAGATAGTACAAATTTTTTCAAGATAACATGATTACAAATAATTTTGTGAGAATGAATGAAGTGATAAAAAGTGTAATAGAAGTTAGTCTTAATAATTAAGCACACAGAATTTTGAAGTATTACCAATACAATCCCTGATGGGGTTGTTTCAATGAATTTGCGCTGAATGAGATATAATGATCACATGTAAATTTTGAGAAACATTTATTGAAGTTGTGGTCCTATTTGGTATTGTATTTGTATACAACATGTTTTTTAAAGGATTCAACCATGCATTGTTGCTTTATTTTCATTTTGAAATGTTATATTCAACCCTGGGGGGGGGGGTACTTACACTGACAATACAGTATATGTGCCTGCCTTTTGGGGTGTTTTTTGTAGGATTTTGGTATATCAACGGGATGTTTTTCATCTCAGGTGAAATGAAAATTTGCCAAAAAAAGCACCCAATTTGAGTAAAATTGGGTGCTTTTCCATTAAAATTGGTATTGCTGATGGGTGGGTTTTTGAGCCATAAGTATAGAGATGGTCAGTCTTTCGGAGTCCGGCAGGCACATACCCGTACAAATTTTTTTGAAGAAACCCCCCCACCCCGGATATTCAATATAATAATTGTTTCAGATGTGATTGGTTATTTTGAAATATATGACTGCATTACTATATATTGCTGTCATTGATTTATATCTTGTGCTCAGAATTAAAACCAATAAATATCTAGCACTGAAAGAAAATATCCTCAGGCTAGAAATTCTGCTCCATTTTTGATAAAATTGCAGTCTCAGAATGATAACAAAATAGCATGTGTATCTGTATTAAAACTTATTTTACTTTGTATTGAAATCAGTAGATTTATTAGAAACTTTAACATTCATCAGGTTTTAAAACTTTGATCAACTTCCTAAAAAAGAAACATTTCAAATCAAACTATTATAGTGTGAAAAGTATTGATTTAGATAAATTGTCTTACTCTCCAGTTACGGACTGTTCACAAACACTTGTAGGCCGATGCAAAAAAAATTAACACAGGAAAATTATCAGGCCCCCCTTTTGACCTCATTTTTTTTGCGAGAAAAATTAGTGGTCAACCATATAGAAAAGCATGTAAACTCAATTCTTACCCGAAAATATGTGGTAATTTTTTCCAATGCCCCCCTCTTAAAATGTTGGAAGCGTTTTTAAAATAAAAAGTATTAAAGATGGTTTTAGTTTTCAAAACTTACAAATTAGTGGAATTTAGGCTTCTTAAAGACTATTAGTTTCACAATGTATAGTTTATGCTTATATAACATTCATTTATTCTAGTTTTAATTTTTTTTCTTCAAAATTCTTGAGCAACAAGGTTGCATGACGGTGATTGGCAATTGTGATTTGTTAATTTTATGATGTCATCGTAGGCGCAAAATCAAAATAATTAGAGTGAATACTGCCCCTAGGTCGCATTTCAAGTACTATAAATGCCAGTAATTTCGCGCAAGTCTAATTTTGAGCTATTTTGAATCATTTCGTACGCTTTTACTTTCACGCTTTTGATTTTTAAAACTTTTGGTGGTATATAAATACCACTTTTCACGCTACATTTATTTTCACGATAGGTGAATTTAATCTAAATTTGATCCTTTTAATTGTAATTTTCTGTTTTTCATTTTTATCCGTTAGGTTATACAATCTACTACTCAACTGATGCTACTCTGCCTACAGAAGATTGGGTCAAAGTCACTCTAGAGGGTGATGAACTCACGCATACGCTAACATCTCTGACGCAGGACACTATGTATCACTTTAGAATACGGGCTCATAATGAGAAAGGTGACGGTCCAATTAGTCCCATCGTATCAGATACTACCCCTCCAGGTAAGTGTTCATCGGAGGCCAGGAGATAAAAAGTCAAAAGTTACATTGATATACTAAGCTCCCTCACTCTGGGGTTGAGCACTTTACCATTCGTATGGTTTCAACTGAATTTTTTATTATAACAATATATATATAATATCAAGGAAAAACAGATACTTTCAAAGTTGTAAAAGTCTTCTGCTAAAAATTAATATATTCAAGGTAGTTTTTATGATACGGACATGTTGTGTGTCCCATATTGTGCCTGGTAGTCAGAATTGTTTTCTGAAGGACTGGCACCACAAATTCAGTCAAGTGGAATGAAATTGTTGAACGATGTACGAATCAATACGTTAATCTCTGGCACTAGCCGTGTTGATTTTCTGAAGGACTGGCACCATAAATTCAGACAAGTGGAATGAAATTGTTGAACGATGTACGAATCAATATGTTAATCTCTGGCACTAGCCGTGTTGATTAACACTCATATTTTGGCTTTAAATATTCAAAGTTGTTAAAAGGTAGGTTGTGTTTTATTACAATTACTCAAAATACCTGTTTTTCCTTGATACTTACATATTGTCTGTTTGTATACAAAGTATGCATAGTCATGTTTATCCTAATTGGATGTGTCTTTAGATGTTTTTGCATGATACCAGTTTGCCCACCCTTATCATATCAGTTTGCCCACCCCTAATTACCCAATGCTGTTAATTGCTGTGCATATCTCCTAAATGTATATGTTACCAGTAGATTTGACCATCATGTTTATATTCAAGCTATACCTTACAATGTGAAATGAGCGCTGTCACTCACACCGAAAGACCCCTATTTTTTTACCAACTGGCACTCAATGACCCTCTTTTTAAAACTTCCTTGTCACTAAAACAACCTTTGTCACTCAAAGACTCACCATTTTCTTAATTTGATGTAATGTTTTGAACATTTTTGTAAAATTCGTCGAAATTTCGCAAAAATCATTAACAATTTTACAAAATTTGTCGAAATTTTGCATTTTTTGGCCATTTTGACCCGGAAACTTGGAAAGACAATTCTTTTTGTTAAATTTTGCCCAAAGACCCCCCCCCCCCATTTTTTGCACTTTGTCACTGTAAAAACCCCTTTTTTAACACAATTTGTCTCTGAATGACCCTTACTGCAAAGGTGCTCTGTGGCACTCGTACATCACTTTCATATGTGAGTAACCCCCCTCCAGGAAAAAACCCTCACAGTATTTCACAACAGTTGAGTATGGCCCAATAAGTAAAATGAAAACACAGATAAGCCCACTTTTGCATGATCTAGCTTTTCCAAATTAATACCACATATCTTCCAATACTGTTCCTCGTAGTTTCTTATCACACTTTTTTTACAATAAAAAAAGTACCTATATTTTCTCTTAAAAGAGTCGATTTTATTTCTTTTCTTTCGACGTCTTTTTTGAAATGTTAACAAATCAAAATAAAAAGCAGTGCATGTATGCTGGGATACATTTTTGTCAATACTTCTATGTTAGCAATACAATGAGAAGTTGGTGCCCAATATATTCTTTCCATTTTGCCAACTGTTTTCCCCACTGCATTTTCAAGGGAACCAAATTATTGTGATGTGTAACAGAAAGCATATACATCATGATCTACTCCTGTAATCATAAAAGAATCTAATTTCAATCATGTCATTCCTAGTTTATTATATTATGATTTTGAACTATAAAAACAAAAATGACCATCAAAGTTGCATCATGATGTTATCTTTATTTATACAGAGATTAACAAACGTCTACATTCCGATGACAATACACCAAGGAATTTTTATAGGGGAATCGGGATACACCGCCATCTTGTGTCGCGCATGGAGTTATTGTACCTCCAGATGTATTTAGAGTTTGGCCCGATATCCAGGCAGATCTCGTAAATCTTCACTTCACGCATATACAGCGTGTGCATTTTGTTTTATGTGCAAACCGTGTCTGTGTTTCAAGTAGCGTATATTGCGACTTGCTCTGATCAAAGTACGCCAATTTTCCCGCTTATCTGTTGTGAAGACTCTCGAAGTGCGGCATACGGAGCCGTGAAATGCCGGAGGTACAATAACCCACCCTCCATGAGCAACAATCCAAGATGGCTGCCGTCCCATAGGATTTACACGGCGATGAAATCAAAATGGCGGCGAGTACCGATTCCCCTTTTTAAATTCCTTGCAATACACACATCTCTCTGTGTTTTCATCTATTCATTATTTGTGCTGTGTCATGTTTTTCTTTTCAAGTCAATACTTTGTATATTCTCACTCTTTGTTTCTTTTACTATTATAAGTTTTGTTTTCATTTTGTATTTCTGACATATAATTGTGATTGATGTGTGCCTACACCGCTATACCTGGTCCGCTGCTGTGATCATCTGCATATATCTTGAATAATGCGCTATGTATATCAGGATTTGTTACGTATGGTAAGATGTCGTCTTTTGTAGGTTTTTTTTCCCCCAGATTTTTCTTATCATTTCAAGATTTCTTCATATTTTTCCAATTACAATCGAGTTTAACCACCATCAAATCATCCATAGTATTTGAGATATGTTTAAACCAGCCGCCCTGCATTTGATTAAATCTTAATTAATCACTTTAATATCCAGTTCTCTTGGTTGTAAAATGTCACAAGAAAATGGACAAATTTGACAATTCTTTTGATTATTGTGCTGTCAGATTTAAACTAATTTCAGCAAATGGCATTGAGAGACGCTTATGGTTTATTCAGAGTCTTGCGATTTACATCGATGAAGAGCTTTGCCGAGCGTTTAAAGCAAAAAGAAAAAATACCAAAAGACTATGCATTAATCAATATTGAATGATGGATATCAAAAGATTCTGAATAAACTATTTGACTTTTATCAACGCCAAAGTCCAATAGCGTACTGCTCATTACATGTGTAAAAGCAACCAATATTGAGCGATAAAATCAATCGCACCCTGCCACTGCTGACTCCAATTTAGTTAAGGCCGAACCATAGTCGGCCTCCAAACAAAATTTCTCCTACCAAACATTTGGTCGTGATGTCAAAATGACGAGTGACTCCAAACAAAATAACTTCAACACTGAGTTGAGACCAAATAAAATTTCGCGCTAGATTGCACATGTTATTGAATTCCCATTATACATTGGACCAAATATTTGCTACCCGTTCATACTTTACGTTCGATAGCAAGTATTTGGTGATGTCACAACCAAATGTTTGGTAGGAAAAATTTTGTTTGGAGGCCGACTATGGTTCGGCCTTTACCTACCTGCATGAAGCATAAATTGCATGTGTAGTTGCATGTTATCCTAGATTTTGTGTCCGTCCCTTTTTTCATTTTTGTCATCTCTTAGTTACTGTAACTCTCAAATTCTCCGTATAGTTTACAAGATATTGTTGCAATATTTCCTTTTTTGTTTGGTTTTTGTATTTTTTATTCTCCGTTTTTTGTAATGACATAGTAAATAAAGACCTCAAAAAAATTATTGGACTAAAAATATCTTATACTGACTTTATAATTTTAAATGTACAAATAAGGTAGATGTTAAAGATCAAGCAAAATGCTGTTAAATTTGATGTTATATTTTATCAATGCATACTGGGTATGTAACATACTGGGGAGGATCAAGTTCAATTGGAAGAATTTGGAATTTGAAACCAAAACTTGCTGGGAATTTGAATTACTGAAGCCTTAACTCTTTCACTCCGGAATAAAATTTTAACAATCTGTCCTATTTGGACGGCAAGCCGCTCAGAGCGGCTCACAGACACCTCACTTTATGATAGCATATGATAATTGTAGTGTGCCAGGGTTACTCTCTTTGCTAATAAAAATGATGGTGCTAGATAGCTCTTTGTTAATTTAACTGCTTGCTGACGAATTTTCAACCAATTTGGGCTTGTAGTTTTATTTTTAGAGCAATTTGAACAAATTGCGTCAAATTATAAATTCTGGCCAATCGTGCACGCATTTGAGAGTCGCTGTGAGCGGCTCGCCGGAGTGAAAGAGTTAAGAAGTGTTCTTTACTTGTCAGTTTTGAAAATCCACTGATACCTAGAAAAGTGAATTTGCCCACCTGAAAATGTGTCCTGCTATTCACTCAAGTAAAATAGCATGACTTCCCTTAATTTAAGATATTTATTAAAGGAGCTTGGTCCGAGTTTTTCAAAATTACGCTTTTGATGTTATATGAAAGTTGATAACTCAAAATATTTAACTTTCAAATTTCAGCTCAATCGGTCAAACCGTTTTGATTTTATGGGGAATTTTGTATTTCAGAGCCGCCTATACGTTACTGTGTAAAATTAATTATGGTTACCATAATTAGACACATTTCCATGTATATCTCCAAAATGAATCGTAATTCAGTCGTGAAATTTCACATGGGATATGAGAAATATATGAGTAACATTTTGGTACCAAAATCTCAAAAAGTTTGAAAAAAGTTGAGGCAAACGGACCATGCTCCTTTAAACCAATATTGAAAACCATAACCAAATTCTTTTCTTGATTCCATAATAACCATAGTGACGGCAGCACCAGTGGTACCGCTGACTGGAGCAGCAGCCTTCCCATGGTGGATATGGATGGTCATCGTAGCCACCATCTTCCTCCTACTCATCCTAGCCATCCTCATCGTCCTGTGCTTAGTGTGTGGTTGCTGCGCTTGCTGTGCCTCATGTTGTCCCGATTCGGACTGCTGCGGACCGTGCGCTCCATGCTGCGGTGCTCTGGCAAGGTGCTGGACCAGTATGTGTCCGTGTTGTTGTTCCGATGAAGAGGAGTGTGCCAGATGCTGCACTGGTTTGCTGTGTGGAGCCACGTGCTGTGTTTGCTGTGGGCAGCAATATAAGGAGAAGAGGAAAATACCACCGTAAGTAGTGCAAGTCTGTTAAGTAAACAGATTTCATATTAACGAGACAAAATAATATCAATGGACATCAATATGTTCTTACCCCATCTGAAAGAATTTTTTTTAAAGTGACGTATTAGTGGAACATTTCTTTATTTATATAATTTTACCATGGATATTTGAGTGGTGCTCTGGCAAAATGAGCGGAAAATCGCGACTGAAAATTTTGAATAAATGGCAGGTAAAGTAAAAATGTGATAAAAATATCAAATTTCGTTTTCTGACATAAAACACAGTAATACATAAGGCCAAAAAAATAAATTGTTATGTTGCCCTCAGCGACTGACCCTATTCAAAAAATTAAAAAAAAATATATTAGGGTCGGGAAATCTACCAATTTTGCTCAGATTGGGTGTATTTTGTGAAAATAGTGGAAAATGCACCCAAATTTGGTACTTTTGGTGCTTTTTAAAAAAAATTGTTTAAAAAAAAATTATTTTCCGACCGACCGACCGACTCAATTTTTCAGAAATCCCACTTGAGGGCAACACAACAATTGAAGTTTTTTTGAAGTGTTAAGTTATACCTCGCGTTTTGAAGGTCAATTATGCCAGGAAGTGCGATTATTCACCGGTAAATGATTGCGTTTTGCTATCATACACTATAGTAATCAGTAACTTTAAAATCGATTTGCGACAATATTTTACTGCCAGATTTTGAGTGAACTGCCTTGAATTTCGATCTCTAAGTGAAAATTGTTGAAAGAAAGTATGACATATTGTATATCATTCGAAAGCTGAGATTAAAGAGGATTAAAGTATGTCTTAAACTCAATTTTGAAAATCGCGACTTTCCGCTCATTTTGCCAGAGCACCACACATTTGGTTAACTAATTAAAGGCTTACTCACACTGTGATGAGGTAACAGCAAGCGACGTAATGCTACGAATTTCAAGTTTGAATATCCGCCAGTAATCATGTTTTACCATCTTGTGACACTGACTAATTCGCTATCCACCGCAGACCGCAGTCATTAACAGTCTGCTGTCGTTGCTTTACGTTCACGACTTATCGTCACCCGCCGGCATGAATATGTCATAGTGTGAGTGTGGCTTAATCAATACTATTGTTATTTTTTTGTCGATCATTGCTTAGGAGCCACTCATCCACCCATCCTGGTGTTTTGAAATATTGTTGATAAGTAAAGAGCGAACCATAGTCAGCCTCCAAACAAAATTTTTCCTACCAAACATTTGGTTGTGACATCACCAAATATTTGCCATCGAACTTAAAGTATGAACAGGTAGCAAACATTTGGTCCAATATATATGGCAATTCAATAACATGTGCAATCTAGCGCAAACTTTTATTTACTCGGTGTTGAAGTTACTTTACTCGGTGTTGAAGTTATTTTGTTTGGAGTCACTCGTCATTTTGACGTCACAACCAAATGGTAGTGAAAATTTTGTTTGGGCCCAATAATGCCTATCTATAATCTGTTAATACTGAAAGGTCTTGTAGATATTTAAATCACCTGTTAACACTCAAATACTTATATATATATTCAAATTGCAGAAAAGTCACTGCTAACGGTAAAGCAACAAGCGAATTAGAAGGACCCGATTTATGGTCAAGTATTGGAAATAGGAAAGGTGAGGGTGGTTCCGATCGGGGTTTCACAAAGTCGCCATTATCAGATGCTACCGAACTGGAGCCGCTCAACACTGGTGGCGGAGTGGATCAACAAAGGGGTGAGTTCATGGATTGATTTTTGATCATATTTGAAAAAATTAATATATTTAAGTATCAACTGAGATCTTACCACAGTGTGAATTTATTTTTCTCTTATTTTGCTTCTCCAATGCTTAATGTAATCATGATATCATTTTTGAGATCTAATGAATGCGTCTATGGTATCAAAATCTCAACTTTGATTTTTCAAGATATAAAGTTTGATATGAATGGCATGAATATTTATTTCATATAATAATTTTAGTTAAATATTAATGAGGATATGGCATGAATATTCAAATAGTCATTGAAAAACTGATCAAGTATGCGACCTTTGACCTTGATGCATGTCTTGTGTCATGTTTTAATGATGGAATGGAAGTACGTCCATGATATGTTTGCTTGGTTTACTCATACCAAACCCTATATGCATGCGTAGACGATGCTTGATTTCTGTAGCATTATCTTCATCTTGTTTAGGCTTAGGCTTTCGCCAAGGAAACCTAGCTTGGTATCTGAAAAAATAATAACACGCATTGATATACGTATCCGACTTCTGAATGGTAACATTTTTTTATTTCAAAATACCGAGAAACAATCTTAAAATATTAAAAGATGTATTGCTTACCGGTACTCACTCTACTCATATTTATTTCGCTTGAAAATAATTTGTTTCTCTATATAATGCTTCTCGCTAGAGAAGTGAAGAGAAACATGGATTTGAACTGAAGGTCTATAGATGAATATCTAATGCTTCGATACCACCGGGTCTCGTTAGCTTAGTGGTAGAGCGTCCTTCTGGCAATCGGGTGGTCCCAGGTTCAAGTCCTGGTCGAGGCTTCGTTGTTTTTTTCAAGTCTTGACCCGCGCGAGGGAAAGAATAAAGATTTGCACTCACTCTACTCGTCAATGCAATAGCACATTCTTACACAAGATGGTTCCTATCTATAGTTAGTGTATCACAATACAACAATACAAGCAGGGATTTATTTTGTGCAATATTTGAGACTCAAGAATTTCACAGACTGCCTTAGTCTGTCCAAATTTGTCCATATTTTCTTCATTCATTCACTTTATACAGGTACACATGAAACAGACTTTGGTACATCAACACTGAAAAGGCAAAACCATGCGCAAGGTATGTTTTAGATTAGGAACACTAGATTGATTTCTAGAAATACCTGTGTTAATTTCTAGAAATACCTGTGTTAATTTCTAGAAATACCTGTGTTGTTTGAGCTAGAGTCAGTTGATTTCAGGACTAGAAACACTGTGGTTTAGGATCCCTAAGTATCCCTAAGTGATTTCAGGACTAGAAACACTGTGATTTAGGATCCGTAAGTATAGTAAAAAAAATTATGTAGCTCGGAAATCTTTTTAAGCAAAAGAATTGCAAGACAGAATTTTATTCACTATATTTTGAGCTTTTTTAATGCGATTCCCTGCAAAATGTGAAAATTCAGGTGAATTTGTTTGCCTTTGATCAAAAAATAAACTTACACATATGGGAAACCCTGTAGGTCTTTGTGCACAATAGGTATTTCAAATGAATAAGTTTGAATATGAAATATAAAAATTATTTGCTAATAGAACGTAAAATTGTATCTACTTTTTTACTGGTTATTTACTAGTACAATTGATTGAAAATCAGACTTTTGCATAGCTTTGATTGAGCCATGCAGTTGCATGTATTGCTCTTTTGTGCACAGAGACCTAAGTGTGAACTAATAATTTTGACACATTTCATATACACAGCAAGAAACTTTTTTTATCTTCATTATGTAGTAACCAAATAGTACAATATGTCAACTATACATTGACTGTCAATAGTGTACCTATCACAAATTTGTAGTTACCATATTGTTACACTTGGATGATGTGATGGACCAAGGGATTTGGTTGTGTATTCATATCTCTTCTGTTCGATCTCTTTAAGCATGTGAATTTGATAACATCAAAGCTTGTTTTTTTATCTGAAGTATTTTACTCTTATTTCAAGACATAATTATGTATTTTGATATTTTGCATGATGACTTGCTACATTGAATACAAGCTTGACAATATACGTTATCATTTTTTTTTTTTTGCAATTGTTAATAATTTAATGATTTTTGAAACCAAAATGCTTGCTCTTTTCTACTAATTCAGCCCTGACCCTAAATGGCAGCCCACTCTATGCTACAGTAGACCATGCTCGGGTTGAAGGTCAGTGACAGGCTCTGGTCGTCATGGTGATATCACATGACCTAATAGATACCATGTTATATCTCTTTGATTTATTTCACCAACTAACTCTTTTATCTTCACTCTTAGAACCCATAAGAATCACATGTATTTTCTTGGTACAATTTTGCACTAACCATAATCCTTCGTTCACAGGAAAACCACGTGTAAATTATTTGTCAATATATATACCTGTACCTATTTTCACAAAATAGACCACTTTGTAGTTTGTAGATTGAGCATAGAACCACCCAGCGGACTGACCGTGTAAGCAAGATGTGTGGACACAATGTCGATTATTCACATGGTCATCACCCTGCACCCTGCTATAGTGGATTTTCCACTATGCCATCTACCCCCAGGATCTATGTACCCTTACTATGTTGAGCAATAATGTATATTAAAATTACAGAGGGTGTATGTATGTCAAATTGAAGTGCCCAAAATAGCTTTTTCTTTTATAATTCATGACACAAAGGTTAGAGCATTGGATTCATAATCAAGAGGTTATAGGTTAAAGCCTCAGACTGGTCAGTGCAGTGTTGAGTCTATTATTTATTTATTCTTTATTTGGCATAATCGACAGAACAATACAAAAAAAAGACATGGCAATATCATAAAAAAACAAAACCAGACAACAAAATTCTTCACTCAAAGTGTTCCTCGCCACCCATGTGACAAGAGATAGTTTCTGGCACCGGTATGTAAAAAGTACTGGAAAGATAAATCATAGAACTCGTTTGTATGGAGTGATGGACCTCTCACAAACATATACAGTGTACTGGAAGTGGAGCCACGCCTAAACACTAAAGAAACGGAGATGAGCGTCTTGGCTGTTAGCATAAGATCCATTTTTGATTTAACCTAGGGGAAGGGAATTTTCCCTTAACCATGCATAGGGGGAGTATGTTTAGATGGATCATTGATATATTGTTTCCCTTGGTTTTCCTGAATATTATGCTGAGCTGTGAATTGCCTGCTGTATTCTCTGAGAAATCACTAACAAAAATGATCTCTTATGTCTTTAACAGATTTTTCAAATCCACCATATGCAATGAATGATTATAGCATATAACCACAAGTTACACTTGACAATAGTAGAAGACATTTAGACTCACAGTCATTTACACCATTTCCACAGATAACAAATATGCACTTCATATCAACCACATATCAACCACATTGGCAAATGACAACAAATTCATGATTTCTACTTCTTAATATCCTTAAAAAACACCCAAGTTTGGATCAGTTGTTATAACTTAAACAAATCATAGTAGATAAGCTTTGCAAATTTTAGAATAAATAGTTATGGAGCAAGCTTGTTATGTAGTTTCGGTGCAATTTAGTATTATTACATAGTTAGGGCAAAATTATGTTCTTTCCTTAAATAAGTTCATCAGGTTTGTTGACAAATCAAGATAATAAGATTCCTTCTTCAAAACAAGTAAATTGACTTACGTTTGACAGTTTCGTATACTCGGTCAGTATACTTCTTCAGAAATGACGCCACCAACAGGCCGTCGTTGGGAGTCAGAAGCTGGATAATCGCATTTCTGAAGAAGAAATTCTGACCAAGTATACGAAACTGTCAAACGTAAGTCAATTTACTGGTTTTGAAGAAGGAATCTTATTATCTTCAAGATTATGTTGTTAACGCCGTAGTTAGGGTGCAAGCTCTGACATAGGGCCCAAACTCATAATTTATGTTATGGGACAAGCTCATTATTTTCAAATTTATAAAGGTCTTCAGGGGTGGATCCAGGTTTTCTTTAAAGGGGTTGCAAAAATGAACTTGGCTGGGACAACGTCAACGAATTTGACATTATTTTTGTAAAAATTTTCAGTAGAAATTTTATAATTAAAGTGGCAAAGATCATCTTCTTTTTCCAGTCTAATTTCATCTATGTTTAAGTTAAATATGCTTCAATTTTAAGAATAATTTCTGGGAAAAAAATATTTTACTGTATGGAGTCAAGTGTCTTCTTTTTATTTTATGAGATTGCTACCAAAAAGGGAGGAGCGGGTCGGCCTATACTGGATCTGCCCTTGGTCAACTTGCACTTTCAATTAGGGGTTGGAGCTCAATTGACATTGCAACCTGGCCACAGCCTTTCTTTGCCAAGATGGCGACCGTAGGCTTGATTGTTCACCTCAGGATTATTGTAAAATATTCATTACGTGTTTTGAAATCATTTCGAGGTACATAATCAAGCCTACGGTCGCCATCTTGGAAATTAAAGGCTGTGGCCAGGTTGCGGCCAGCCGTGCAAAGTTGTGGCCTAATTGTGCTCCAACGCCTTAACAATCTATACAGCATTGCTTTTTATAAAATTGAAAAGTCATAAGCCAAGTAAACAAATTTAGATATAAAAAAACTGTGTGATGAAATATTCAGATCAAGTTGTTTTAGGCCTCTATCTCCAAACCTTAGCTTTGATTTATTGAATTCGGCTGTTCTTTTTTCCTTTCACTCCTTTGGTTATTCACCCACCTACTAGGCTCACCTTTCGTAAAGAACAGTGATTAACCACTGGGCTCACCTTTCATAAAGAACAGGTGATGGTTGAGGGCGAATAACCATGGTTAACACTCTTTCATGTCATGCTAACCATGGTTATTCACCTACTACTCTCTAAATGTAAACGAGTGAAAATTTCACTCCCTAAAAGAGTGAAACTCTTATAAACCACTCAGAAAGGAGTGGTTTTGTATGTTAAACAGCAAATTTCCACTCATAAAGAGTGAAAATCACTCTAAAAAGAGTGAATTTCCCCTCGTTTGAGGAGTTAAACGAAGGACAATTCTTTCTCACCTACTGTAAAGAATAGATGAAGGTTGAGGGCGAATAACCATGGTTAACACTCATTCATGTCATGCTAACCATGGTTATTCACCTACTGGGCTCACCTACCGTAAAGAACAGGTGAAGGTTGAGGGCGAATAACCATGGTTTACACTCGTTCATGTCATGCTAACCATGGTTATTCAACTACTAAGCTCACTTACCGTAAAGATTAGATGAAGGTTGAGGGCGAATAACCATGGTTAACACTCATGTCACGTCATGCTATATTAACTCCAAAAATGTCTCCAAATTGTTAACAAGACTCAATTAAATGATTTATTCCATTCCCAGGGGGATAACGTAAAAATGTAATTTAAAGGAGCATTGGACAAGTTCAGCATCATCCCCAAACTTTTCCCCAAGCATTTTGAGATTTTTGCATCATTTGAAGCATTAGCGAAATTATGCCAAAGTATAAGATATTCTCTTATTTTTTAAATACTGCCCTCTATAGTTGAATTTTTAAAATTGGTCTTTTTAGGAGATCTAATGCAAACTCCAAATTTCTTTTGATTTATCTGCAATCTATGATGTGAAAGGAATGTTTTTCAAACAAATCTTTGGATTTTTCTTGATGTATAGCATCAATAAATATGTTTAAAAGAATAGCCTCATACCCAAGATCAACAAACAAAATAAAATTCAAATTTTTAAATTTTCTGAAGGTTTAGCTCAAATTTTCCCGATATCTGGTAATTGACTGGTATTTTCTAGCATATGAAGTGCCATAAGACGCATAATGAACTTGGAATGGTGAAGAAAAAACATGGAAGGTATCTAAGAGTTCACATTCTCTGACAACAAAAATTAAAAGAAAGTTCTGCGTAAGTGTTTTTCAAGTCATAAGATTACTAGAGTTTTGTTGGCATATTTGGAGACTTCTTGATAACTCTATAATGGCAAATATTTTTAAGATACTTTTGATTACATAAATTATCAAAGTAAAGATCTGAATAATTTTACCTAATAATTCAATCATATATTTTAATATTTCAATATAAAAGAGAAGAACAACTTCTATTTTTGATTAAAAGTTGTATGTTTGTGGCATTGAAATGTCTTTTTCCTTCATAGAAAACACGAAATACGAAGTTGAGTCGGATACGTATGAAACCCCCACTGTGTCGCATCGGTCATCGTATCAATCAGGTACAGAAATTAACGCAATCCTAATAAGATAAAAAAAATTCTTTAAAGCTTATTGTAATACAATCTGGTAAAACCCGCCAAATGTCGCTACCTACGTTATTTTGTTCTTATTTTGATTTATTTGAATACTGTTATGTGGCATAGTGGACACATTCATGAAATCAGTATGTTGGTATATTTTGATCAACACCAAATAGGCGGGCCTCTTCACATTATGAATTAATAAGCCGCAGGAAGCCGCAACACCGGTATGACACCGGTGAATGCTTGTTATGCCCGGTTGGTCACCAGTCAGACGCCTGTGGTTATGGGAACATAACTGAAGACATCGTATACAACCTGTAAGGTTTCAACTCGGAATTAAATTCTTGCGGCATGCCTTGGCGTCTCTACTGCTCATGGACACCGGGCGTTGACCAATGTTCCCGCTAAGGATTTTGACTTTGCGCCAGAGCAGCATAAAAGAAAAAATACATCTCGCCATTGCCAATTTCGGAAAGATAACCTGATAAACTTACTGATAAATGAAAGTAATTTTCAATATAATCTGAAATAAGTGAATGTTGTGTATAACCAAAACCCTCTTTTTGACTTTTTGTTTTGGGAACCTCTTGCGCCAATTTTTTGAGCTTCTGCGCCAATTTTGCGACATACTGCCTTAGCGGGAACACTGCCGTTGACCACTCGGTCCGGCATCCGTTGAATTGACGCCGTAAACACATAGTAACCTCGCCGCAAGGTTATGTAACTAGGGTATCCGTTGTGACATCTTGCTAGTTATTCCAGATTGTATTGCAATATTTCCCTCAAACCCATTTGCAATAAAGCTCTAACATTTTGTCACAGTGTTTCTATGCACCCACAAATCAATACTTGCAATGATTCCTTACAAAGAAAATTGACACGCAAAATCAATTTTCCCTTTAAAAAAAACTCGCCAAAAAAGAAATTTACTTTTATTGTACTGTATTACAAATTCATGTTTCCAGGCATGAAAGTAAAAAAATAGTTTCTGATTTGTATCAAGCAGACATTTTGTAATGAAATATAATGTAGATTAAGTTTAAAATATGATTTGTACTCTCTTCTGCTGTAGTTAGCATTAAAGCATAGCACCTATAACTGCCACAGATTGATAGAGCAGTAGTGCAGTGGCGTAGCTAGAACAGGACAAGGATAATTTAAATGTTGACAGAAGTCCCCCCCCCCCCACAATTTTAAAACAAAATCAAGAAAGTTCATCTTTAATGGAAATTGCATTGTAGCTATTAGCATGCCCAATGTTTTGGAAAATATGGAGGGTTATATTTTTATTTATTTTGTGTGTACCTTTGTGGCTACTTAATCAGTGAGTTCCCTCCCCCCCCCCCCTGGGTGTTTCCCCCTATGGAAAAAAACTTGCTCCTGCCTATCTCCCCAAATATAAATATCTGGCTATGTCACTGCTGTAGTGGAGTACATAGAATATATGTTTTGCATAAGTTTAGTACGCTTTTAAGAAGTTAAACAGATTTCAATAAATTTTCCCTTTTTTTCGGGGGGTGGGGGGGGGGGGGGGGGGGGGGGGGGGGGGGTGGGCGGAAATACAAATTCCATTCACCTGACTACACGTTGTCTTTATAATGGTGACGGGAGGAACACGACTCTTCACGTGCACCTGTTTTTAACTCTGGCTAATTTTTTCTAAAAATTATTTCTAAATCTACAGGTGTCCCAGAAAAAACCTTACAATCTTTGCGTGTAATTTTCTTGGGTTTAACGGATAGTTAGAAAGTATGTAAAAAAGTATTTATTTTATAGCCCAAGAATTGAAATTTAAGATACCGTTTGTTTTATTTCAATCGGTAGTGTACAACAAAAGTTATGCTTTGTCAAATATTTAGATGTAAAATTTTCTGGTCCAGTTTTACGGTTTTCTAAGTTCCCTTTGAATGAAGGTCTATTGAGTATTGTCATTGATCTGTTTACTCAATCGTAACAAGATTACTGATTTATTTTGTACATGATCTCTTTCATCTGTGCTGAAAAAATTATCAAATTTGACGTAAAAATAAGAGAGATATGATACATTTTCCAAGGTGACTCATTTTTATTCCATTCAGAAACAGCTCTACTTTATGGCCAATAATTATGAAATTGGACCAGACATAAATCCACTCAAATATTTGATCAAACATAACTTTTGTTGTATACTACCGATTGAAAATAAACAAACGGTTTCTGAAAGTTCAATCCATGGGCTATAAAATGCATTTTTTACATACTTTCTGACTATCCTATAAACCCAAGAAAATTACATGCAAGGATTGTAAGGTTTTTTCTGGGACACCCTGTATCTATCAGAGCTGCCAACTCTTCCGGATCGTGCGGAAGACTTCCGTATTTGACGGCAATCTTCCGTCATTCCGTAGGCTTA
>JXSR01S020706.1:48358-65563 GCA_000969725.1 Ophiothrix spiculata
TGTTCAATGAAATAGGCTATCATGCTTCATCGCTACCATCTATGGCTGGCTTGACCTGGAGCGATGGCGCTCTTCATTACGCTTCCATATATGGTATGTAAATCATTGCACATTAATCTAATAATTCACCATAATATTTAAAAAAACTGATGTGGGTTTAAATTAAAGAATCATAAAGAAGAACTTCTCAGACCTTGCACAGTTTTAACATACTTTTAGTGTACCAGCTTTTGGAGTTGTCTTGTTAAATTTATAACTAGTTATAATTTCCACTTATTTTGCACTTTTCACTAACCCCTCTAGAATAGGACTTTCTGATAATATTTCCAAGCATTAGAATATATTTAGTTAAATGTTGTACTCCAAAGTCTTAACCAAAGCTTAAGCTTATTTTTTGATTGTGGACCTTAAAAATGAATAAAATAAGTGCTATTGTTGATCATCAAAAATAGATAAAATGATATGTGTTTTGCCACATTGCAATTTAGATACCGTTGCATAGGAATGGAAACATTTCACAGACTCGCAAACGATTCTCACGCTCATACACATCAAAAATATCAACTTTCACCATATATACAACACACTAGAACACATTTACATATATGATAAGTTGTCATGTGAGTGCAAGAAAGTTGTATATGCAATGGCTGCCTTAAGTTATATTTATTTTATGCCTTGTCACAAGAATGTGAAAAATCACTCAAAACTTCCTGGTCTTATGTCAGTGGTTCTTGAAATGGTTCTTCAGGTGTCGGTGTCACCTGAAGAACCATTTCAAGAACCACTGACCCAAGACTGGAGATTATAAATGGTATGGTGCAATCCAAATTTTTGACAAATGGCAGCTATTGCAGATACGACTTTCTTGCACTCACATGACAAAGTGTCACCATGAGCATTGTCAGCAATTTTAATGTGAATATGTTTGTCGAATAATATTATAATTTGTACACTTTTATTTCATGTATTGATGATGAATTTGTTTGTATTTAGATAAGCGAAATGGAATCCGGATGAATGGTCATACTACGTTTGATGATCGATTTGATACAGGTACATTATCACATTAAATCCGAATGTTTTTCTTACTTAATTCATACTTAATAAGTTGATTGTTTAAATTGTTAAGATTCTATGATATATTTACTTATTATATTAACTTATTTAAGGATAACTTTTGACTGATTCATGATCCAAATGTTGTTATTCACTCAATTTACACTTGATCGATAATGAGTCAATTGTTTGCATCATTTTTTCAAGATTTTATAACAATCATAGTTTTATGATCATATTTGATTATGTACCATTGGAAAGTGTCATAAACTTACTTATATTTTGCTTTTCTTGCACTTGTTTTTGTTTCCAATTTTCACAAATAAAAATATATCTGGTGTGATCCCGAATTTATGAGTGTGTGTCAGAAGTCCTAGTTTGGATTGAATAAACTGGTGTCATATTCAAATTTCAAATGTTTTGAGTCGTCTTCTTATTTGGTCTGAAAAGTATTTTTGCATGGAATAGAATTGTAGAAGACCGAGTACCTCTCCATGCATGATACCCTTAATTAATTAAACTTCCATTTTGGATCGATAACATTGTTTCATTGGGACCTTAAGGAATAAACATGTTCCTGCATGGTTAACAAAGTAAAATCCAATCATGATTGTTGTGTAATTACGGTAAGAGCTTGTCAATTATATTATTGCATGCTTATATTTGCTAACTTTGTTTATCCATAATTGTATTTTTTCTCTAGAAATGCATGTTCGTTCTGGCCTGGATACGTGGGCCGAGGAGGACCGTGTTCCTCCAGGTATGACACCCATATATAACTGCATTAATTTGCATATACTAACGCATATATTTAACATCAATTTTGCACAGTTTATCGCTCAAGCAAGCAAGCTAAATGCTCGGGATACATAACTTATTACATTATAGAAAATTAGAATGTACAAAGGTGCAACTAACTGTAGACATATACGGGCAAGTCTTAATTAGATTTACATAATTGTAGCAATGCTGTATCTAATTATAAATAGAGCCATTTAGAGAGGCTGTCAAATTTTATTTAGTAGATAACATGATAGTGATGAATATTTTTCAAACAATTGTATATCATTTTAGATTAGCCTTCAATGCGTATTTTTTTACATGTTACATGCTATGTTGGCAAAATTAAAACTTATGTTTAGTTATAGTATTTTTGTAGCTGGAAATTCTTTAATTATGTTATTTACAATTGGTGCCTAGCCCTTCTTCTTGAAGTGAATTTTCATATGTATATATGTACTATTTTGAAAAGAAAAGATCAGAAGCATTATTTAGCGGTGCATGGTATAAAGATAAATTTGCACCATACATGTAGATCATAGTGTACGTATTAATTATAATATAAGTAGTAGTGTATCATTTAGAGTCAATATAATTACACCCAAAATCAGCAATAAACTGTTTTATTTAGAAGACTCTTGATGATTCTGATAGAATCACCATACCAGTCACTAGCATGGCCAGGGTACTCATCCTTTCTGTTGGTAGGAGTATGTGGCACTGATTCCTGAAAAGGGACTTGGGAACAAAGCTAGGATTGACTAAGGTCAAAGTAAATAACTGTTTACAGCTAAACTTATATAGCCAAACCTTTTGATCAGTTCGAGCTCCCGAACCAAAACTTTCTGAAACTTGGAATAGAATTGGGTATATGGAACTAAACTTTTCAATAGGAGCTTGGGAACTAATGGAAATGCTTGAAGATAAGCCTTAGGGAGCGTGACATGGGAGGTGTACGTTGTGGATCTTGACTGTTGCCCATCCCTATTAAGTCATTACCCACCTCTCCCCTAACGCGATACTTTGAAACCATAAGGGTCATTGAAACATTTGATTGCTATGGGCAATGTTAGTAGAATCTGGTCCTGTTTGGTATCTATTACCCAGTCAAAATCCAGATTCCAATTCAGATTTTGGGTGTAATTCTAGCCACGTAGATCTCACTGCACCTAATTTTGCTGATGCTATTTCAGTATCGTTGCCAAGAACCACCAGTGTGAGAAATAAAGCTAAAGGTGGCGCTGGAATGTTGGATGTCACCTCTCCGACTAGCACTTCAGGTACAGGGCCGGCTAGCTCTAATCATGCAATAGACCTTTTCAAAATCCATTCGGAAATCTTCGGAACATTGATCACATGGCAATTTTTTCAACCAATCACGTTCAAGCTCATTAGTATGCACGATTTTGTCAACAAAATTTTCCGAAAATTCTCTTGCATTTCGGCACAATAAAAGTGAAAAATAAATAGAACCAGACCCCTACATTATTAGATACACTAATTCTTAACAACTTTTGCCCGACGGCACCATAAGCTCACCGACAGAAGACAGAAAGAGTGAAATTTCCATTTGAAATCGGCTAATCTGCGCTGATTAAGCTTAAGAAAAAAGTCCCATCAACTAAAAGTGACTCTTCAGCGCTAACGCTAATTACAAGTTCGAATTCGTACGCAACCAGTTAACGAGACCGTGAACTTACCATTCTGGTTATTGTGTTGAAGAGTCACTTTTTCTGTCGGCAATTGCCGGAAAGTGTAAAATCAGCTTCGGAAATTCTCGGAAGGTCGTGTTTTGAAAAGGTCTATGGTTTCTGCTTTCTAAGGGCGTGTTCACACAGAAGAATTTGGTCATGACTATATTCTCTCTCAAGAGCCTCTCACAAGCAAATTCCCAGTGTGAACACAATTATAGAAAGTGTCTGCTAAGTTGTCTCGCTCTAGAGCCGGTCATGACTAGTCATGACTATTATGTGTGAACACAGCCTAAGTCTCTGTCAGTACTCATGTTTATAGAGTCTAACAGTCCATTGTTGTTAGTTTTCACATAAATTATGGAATGTTTTTTACATTTTGATATACAATGATCTTTTAACCCTATATTTTGAAGAATCTGCCCCTTTATAATGACCCAGGAAAATGAGGTTCAGAGAAATGAAACAACCTTGTGAAATATGTCCAATGTTGTCAACTAAAAATACTTTGCTATATTATTTATGGCCCAGGACCTGATGGTTTATAAGGGGGTCAGGTCAATAGGGGGATCCAAATGAGAATGAGTTATTTGTTCTGATTCCATATTGATATAGCAAATCTAGACTCTTATGTAGAAAGCAGCACACTAGTTAGTCAAGTCCTATATCCTAGAATGCAAACTAAAACAGCGATTAGAGTCTAGCAATAACAATAATCATAGCAGTATCAAAAAATGTCACTTTGTATGTAATCTAATGAGAGCGGTCGTACTTAATTGATAAACCGGACAACTTTTTTGATTGTATTTTTGATTGATTTATTCTTATTGGTATTATAGTATGACCACTATTTTAACCCAAGTTATTGCTACAGTTGTTGAGCTTTTTATCCAAGTATTGTTATTGTTAATCTGCAGAATTATCTCTTATGCAAGCACCAATGGGAGTCTTAAACTGGGGGGTTATGGGGACGTGCCACAAATTCGGGTAGCAAAATCACGCTCTCTGGTATTTCAATCGGTCCTTTTTCTTCGCAAAATGTGGTATTTTGATGGGTTCATTTTTCAAAAACTCCTAAAATTTGCGCACATGGCACAAATTTTGACATTTCTTCTCAAAACATAAGATGATTTTGCCAAAATAGTGCAAATTTGGGCAGAAAAAATGTAGGTTTTTAATTAAATTTGACTCAAACTTTGGGAGATTTGGTATATGGATGGGTCTCTTTTTCTTGAAAACTGGTATTTGGATGAGTGGCTTTTCAATTTTCTCAGAGGCACGTCCCTATCCAAACCAAATTTGAGATTCACTGTGAACAAATAAGAAGATTTCATTGTGGTTTTTTTTAGCAACCCAAGACGTCAGATGTCTGACAACCCTTGGGGGGGGGGTAGAAGTTCTTTTGACTTTGATTTATACATGCATAAGAATCTACTGTTTTCTAGGAAAGTAAGATATTTCAAATTTGATTTGATATGATTCTTGGTGTCTTTTTGTTTTTTGTTTTATCATAAGTTTGTCAGATATCTTGTCTTAAATTTATGAAATACACTAATAGGTAAAATAACTAACAAAATAAAAAATAACAAGCACACGCAGATTAAGAAAAAAGGAAAAAAATAGCAAGCACTTGTTTATAAAAGCATCCTATAAAAAAGTATCCCTAAGCTTTAAAATTAACATTGCATGTCTGGGCATTGTAGCCTCATTTGTATTTACATCAGGTAAAGATCGATACGACGTGTCGAAACGATACCGCTACAATTCCTCTACCCGAGAACACCCCTCCGAAGCTATCAATGATAGCATGCATGCTGGGTACGATGCTCAAGATGAGTACGGCTGGAAAGGTATAATATCATATAATTATGGTGGCCATTTTAACTGTACCCATAATCCTTAGCTGGTGTTTAGTTTGGGAATGCTAATATGAAATGATTGACAGGGTGATGGTCAAGATTTTGATGGCTTTTTCATATTTGTTATTGGACCTGTACCCCGTTGTAGTATCAGGGGTTCAGGTTATTTAATTTACCCATTTTACCCAGGTAAATTTACCTGTGACCTTCCAAAAATTGAAAGAGTAGTGGCAAGCCATCATTTCTAGAAATTGCAGGGGCTTTGTCAAATATTCTCCCGAGTTTCGGTGAGTAATGTAATGAGGAGCTCTATTTCAAAATATCCCTATGTGAAACAGTGTTTTTGTATTGATAGTGGGGAACTTAAGAAAAATGCACTCCTGGAATGATATTAAGGAGAGCTGTGGGAGCTCATGTGCAACTTGACTCCTCAAACGTGAATGTCTGTAGTGGAAGCAAAATAGAAGCTGGCTGTAGTGCTCAGTATTTGGGCGGGCAATAATGGGGCAATCTACACGGAGCGTAGATCTAGATGCATGCGCATCTCCGAGATCCAGATCTTAGATCCGCATCTCCTTAAACCGCTTACACGTATGCATGTACGCAGAGTGCTGTACAGTAGATCTGGATCAGATGCCCGTGTGGTCACAGTCTTCTGCAAAGTGGCTTACGAAGATGTGCATTTATCTGGATTTGCACTCCCGCATAGATTGCCCCAATAACTGTGCATCGTGTTTTTTGAGGTTAAAATCGTAGGTGTTTGTTTTGTGCAGATATACTGATACCAAGGCACACAAGAAAGACCAACAGTTTTAAGCAATGATTGAAATAAAAGATGGTGCAAAGTTATTATTGTCATTAGAAACTGTGATTTGTTCGTTTTAACTTGTACTATTTTTGACCATTTTTGGTAAAAAACAATTTAAATTACATTTTCAATTAGTTTGTTACTTGCCATCTGATCAAAATATTGATCCGTCCTGACACTGCTTCCATAGTAGTCAAACGCAACCTCGGTGATATCAATGCATGCACATATTGTTGCATTTAAAGCATATGCCCTACTATTGTGAGCACTGCGTACGCGCAGGTCATTCATTATCAGTAGTCATTGTTACCTGATGATGACCGCACAGTTATTTGCATAAAACTAGTAATAAACATATTAGATTGGATCGCGCTATTTCGTAGGTTATTAATGTTAGTTAACACAGTAGTGTACATAGTTATTTCCAAAGTTTTAGATTTTTTATTAGAAATGATTAGAAATAGAAGTATGTAGCAACAAATTGTTATAAGTTTAACTCTATATGTGATGGCTCACTTTGCAGATGATATCAATTTTGATTTTATCATTTCATCCGTCCTAGCATTTTCTAAGCTTTAAAATGACACCTTACTTGTTGAAATTGATCAAGGCAATCAAATTTTACAACAGAAAATCTGCTGGAAATTCTTATTATTTTCCTTATTTTTTCCTGCCTATTTTCACCAGTTTCTGGAAAAGTGTTCTGTCGCAAAGTCCCCCTTTTCGGGGTGAGTCATGACATATGTTGAACATTCAAAATCATTGCAATATCGGTTTGACACAATTGACTCCGACATGTTTGCGGATGGTATCATTACATTCAAAGACTTAAAGGTGTATTTGACAAAATTCATGAAATTCAGAATTTTATCTATCTGCAGGTTATATATATTGTCTATGTTCAGAAGTAACTGTCAAATACCAAATATTGAGAAAATTTTGATCAAAACTTTCAGAAAGGTCAATTTTGTCTTGGGTGTGAGACTACTCTATTAAAGTGTGTATTGATGCAATAAGTCAGGAAAGAGGTTAAGTTTCATTTGTAAAAGATATCAGATAAATCAAAAGAAATTTCACATTTGCATGCTTCCATTATAACCACTGCTGACACTTTAAATATGATGCAAAAATCCCCAAAATATTTGGAAAAAAAGTTTGGAAATGATGCTGAACTTGTCCAATGCTCCTTTAATCTATCCGATTGTATATAATGGATGATGGTTGTATAACCCTTTCAATCCTAGAGAACGCCTGAGCGTTTCCAAAGGAGCTTACGAGAGAACGCTCTGGCGTTCCAATTCGTATTGAGTGTAAATTAATTCAGTATGGGCTGTATACATCTATATTGCAATTCAGGATCGAAAGGGTTAAGGGACACCTGCACTAAACTAACATGACTATTATATATTCTCACCTAATGTTATATTTTATCTCAATACTGGTTGGTTCTTGGTTGAAAAATTATATACTGAAATATACACTGGTGCCTGTATAACACTTTAAGGCCTATTAAAAAGAGGTATTTACTAATTTGCTGTCTTGGACAAAATATATGAAAGATCCAAAGGATAACTTGCTTTTTAACCTTTAGCAGCTTACTAAACTAAATATGGTTTCAGAGTTGCAACTTTGTTCATTGTATATACCTGACATGGGTTATTGAAAAGCAGTATATTGCCAAATTTATGTGCATGGATGCAAATTTCAAATTCTACAGATATACCTCTACAACCACACAGGGTTAATCCTTCATATTCAAGCCTATGGTCGCAATCTTGGAAACTTTAGGCTGTGGCTAGGTTGCGGCCGGCCGCACAAAGTTGTGGCCTAATTGTGCTCCAGCACCTAACTGATGATTAACCCTAAAGGGTGTCAGATTGTTTTAATCATGTCTGGATAACTTTATGGCAACCTCTGAAACCACCCTAATGTAGCTTTTGAATCAAGAAAGTTAGCTGAATAGTAATTTTAACATGCTTAATAAGTTAAGGATTAAAGTCAAATGCCAGCATTGGAATACTGATTTTTAAAATAATTGTGCACTAGCCACTAGCTATCCAACTAATCAAAGAAATATCCTCTCCAAACCATTCTGATCGGAGACATTCTGATCAGTCTCCGATCAGAATTTTGTCTTTGTTAAATATATGTTGTAGGAATTAAGATTCAGTTGGCCTGTATATTTTCTGTGTAGACATTTGTTGATTACCCACATTTCACTATCAATGTCAATGATGCAAAGTTTATTTCTGAAATAGGTCGTTTTTGTACCAAACCAAATCACTCTCTGTGCTCATTCGAAGTATTACATGTTTGCATTTGTCCCTTCTGTGCTTTCCCTGAGTTTTAGTACTATCTACCAATTTTACAGCCCAGTGGGCCATGCATCAGAATTCAAATTATACATATGCTTTATCAAAATGAAATGCATATTCATTAACAGATCAAAAGCTATACAAATCCAAATTGTAAATTCAAATTTAATTTTGTGAATTTTACATAATTTCTTAGAAACATGCTATCATTGCTTTATTTGTATAATTGAATTTGAACTATTCATGTTATAAATCCTGTATTTTCCTCCTCTTTAAGCAGCACAGCCACTTGGATACAACACTTGGAACGCTGGTGCTTACGACACATCGCGCTCCCATCACGATATCAACAACTACAACAGCAGGACCTATCATCGCGATGACAGGGAACTGACAGATTTCCGTACCCGGGATTACTCCAGCCTCAACGCCGGTGGATTTCAACCAATCATACACAATACCGGTCCACAAATTCAGACGTTAGATCGAAGGAATCTGAGGAATAATTATGACGTAAATTCCAATCAGGTGGTAACATTCCCCGATGGAAGTTATTCTGGTAGTGGAGTACAAGAAGGGAAACCATTTACTATTACATTCGAAGAAACCAAGACTTCTCACCAGGTGGAACGATCCGTTCCACTGCTGGATGGAACAAACTACAAGACGGTGTCTAATCACGAGACATTTGCAAAATCTTATTCCACATCTGATGGAGGGAAAGATAGGAACCTGCAGATGATGCTACAAAATGGTCTAGAGAATGGGCCATTAGCCATTGAGATCCCAACAACAGCAGGAACATCCTTGCCAGGTAGAAATTCCTTTTCGATTCAAATAACCTCTAATAACAAGTTTCATTTGGATGGATGAGTTGGGAACCAAGAATTCATTTCTAATTGATTAATTTTCAGTTGGAAGTTCTTTTCTACAACTACTATTGATAACATAATATATTAAACCTTTAAATAATTAATCTTAAATTTATTTGTAATCAGTGTAAATAGTACTTGCATGTGCATGATCATTAACTGCATGATATAAAACTTTTAATTCCAGCAATAACAGCCCCACTGCCTGCATTGACACACCCAGGAATCGGACGTGGGTCTCTGACCACCGACAGCCGTACCACATCATCGTCGCCCTCGTCTGGCTCGTATCATATAGGAGGAGCAACGAATATGATGAGCGATAACAGCGCCTCGCATACAGCCAACATCAACTTGACAGAAAACACTGTCCATAGTCTGCTAGATAATTATTCCTCACTTGATCACCAGGGCTCAACGGTAATCAACAGGCAGCCTAAGTTATCTCGATCCGCATCTCTTGATTTTGGTGTCGATCCATCAACCCTGCCGCCACTGGGAGAAACCAAAAGAATCCGACCTCCTTTGCTTCCTCATCGTCCTATGGCGCCACCGGATTATGATACAGTATCTCGCGCTAAGAAGAAGGCTGCTAGCGCCTATAATCTTTCTCATACAGATGCAAGTGACGATTTCCTTTTCGGTCGAGGCAACGATAACACATACCTACATTCAGAATTTTATAATGGCGGTGGAAAAAGTTCAAATGAAGCGACAGGCAAGTACCAGTCCAGTTCTCATACATTGGGATCCTCAGATATAGGGTACCACACTATGGACCCGCATGGTTTGAATATTCGAGATCTTAGTAACAGCTTTGGATTTGAGGCAGGAGCTGGAGGCGGTAGTACCGCAGATAGCACTGAGAAATCTTTCGCCAGTTCCGTGTATGGTACGTCTATTGGTACAGGACTAAGCGATGGCTTGCTATCTGATGGCATGATGAATGCACCAGGTATTTCTTTCTTTTTATTTGCTCACAATTTTTCCCAGATTTAGTTTAGATTTAAAAAATAAAGCGAGCCAAGCTAGAATGATCAAATTGTGCGTAGTGATATTACCATGCTATTAAGATTTTTGCAGAACGTTTGTAACTAATATAGACCAATAAAAGTCTCTTTTTGAAGACATATGTAGATATTTAGTGACATCCTTGCCGTAAATTCTTGCCATTTGCATGCTCTATGTTTGCTGATCCCCACTTGCTTCTTTCCCACATTACTCAACATTCTTATTCAGGTAAAGGTTCCTTGTTGATGACCGGCTCCCCGCACAATATGACAACTGGGGGAGGTTCCAATATTGAGTCATATCAAAGTACTTCAGCGTCTAAGAGCTATCAGAGTTACAATGGGAACCAGCGACTAGGCATGGCTGGAGGAGGAGCGGAATTCTCCTTCAATAACAACAATTCAGCCGAGAAAGGCTCTGACGATATTTCAAAACAGTTTGCCAGTCTCACAGGTAGGTGTGATTTCAATTAAATGAAAAGAGAGAAGCACAAATAAAAGTGTAATAAATAAGATTTCCTTTAAAAAGGAATAAAGTGAGGCATCACAGAAGTTTCTGTTACATTTTAAAGAAACATAATAAACACCAAGAGATATACAAAGAACGTCTTGTAATCATAGGAATAATGTAAAGAGAAACAATCTACTGTAAAATTGGAAAAGCCATTGATTGTGTGCATATTTAATTTTTCATAAATTAATGTTACCTATATAAGAGGCAAGATTGTAATTAGTACAGTTTTAACTAATTTACCTTTGCTGGTTTTTTTCTCTTCAGAATTGGATCTTGCAACTGCAGCCTTTCCAATCATGCCAAACTTGAAGGAGCCACCAACATCACCCCCTCCACCCCCACCTAGGCCACGCCTACAGCGTTCTAGGTCTGTAGACGCGAACTTGGGCCTCTTTGATGAGGATAAATACGGATTTCCCAAGTTGGACAAATTCAAGCCAGAACCCGAGGTGGTGTTTAAACAACCTAGAGGACGACCAATGCAAAGAACGCGTCATGTAAGCGGATCACAACAGGACCTGAGATCACCAATGGCGAGGAATGCGGGGACTTTAAGACGATCTGCCTCCTCAACTTCACTTGCACCGGCATTTGCTACTCTGAGACGGTCGGCTTCTGTTGGTCCTGCTCCTCGAGGAGTTCCTGTCCCTGTTCCACGACAACCTGGTTCCAGTGGCGCAGCTTCTAGAGGGGTTCCAAAAGGCTCTATCGGCCCAGCCGGAGGTAGTGAAAATAAAGAACTATATACTGGGTGACGGAAAGCTTACTATATACTCACTGTATTCGTAACAAGGACTGCAGAAACTTCCGAAAACATTAACACATGATAGCTCATATATACTCTGTTGGACATATACCTATATTGTTACTCGCTTAAAAACATCACATTTCAAATGGGTTGCTGTATCTGTTTATACTTTTCTTTACTAATACATCTCATCCTGTATTTATCTCCAACCCACAATATCTCACTCAAAAGTTCTTCTTTCTAAATTGAACTTTACTCTTTATTATCCCAGCCACCCATGCTACATTTCCCCGGAGTTAAGACCCGGTTTAGTCAATCTTTTCATCAATTAGAGCAAGTATTATTGCTTTCGTTGGGTATAAGAAATGAATACTAACAAGGCAGCTAAACTCTTTTTTCACTAGCTTTCCTAGCACAGATGAGTCGGATAAGCACCATCACTACAGAGATCTTGCTGACCAAATTGCATTTCACCTGTGCCATTACAGAAGAATTTCCGAGAATTCATCAGAAAACTTGGCCAATCTCTCTGCAAATTTCCCACTCCCACATACTAATATTACTACGCACATTTTTCCAAAACTTGCAACAGCATTAACCATTTAGTTTGTTGCTCCACAACAGCTAGAATACTGTTCTGCACACATCACTGCAAACAATGCCAAGTGTTCTTAAAATGAGTTGTCCATTGAAGCTTACAAATAGTCCTATTAATGTTTTAAAATATGGGAAAAGCGAGTGTAACTAACCTTTTTTTTTTCAGGAAAGATGTATTTGTTACTTTTATCGATATTAAATAAATAATAATCCTTTCAGCTGCTGCGGAACCTTATATCAGTTGACCTTCTTTGTCGAAGGTTAAAACACTCTAACCTTCCCATTCATTACATTCATTATCTTACCTTGGTGATGGTCAATTTCCGATTTTGGAAGTAATGTGCCCTCTATCAACAGTTTCATTTGTGATGGTTTAAATAACAAAGGTCATCTGTTTCCATTTGACCTTCAATATAATTATATCTATCCAGCGTCCTCCATGTTGCTATATATTGCTTGCCACCTACTCATTTGCCACTCATGTTTTGTTTTTGCACTAATCCAGACATGCATATGGGTGGTGTGCCGGGTTACGATTACGCTACGTCGCCGCGATCCCTCCATCTTAATCAACCTCCATATATGTATAGTTCAACGACTGCTACTTCAGGTATACAACCATTAAATATAGTTGATTATATAACAGCTAAATAAATCCGTGTCACTTGATTGGCACAACTTGGGTCACGTGCCATTGGTCATTTGGTCCATTTGATAATAAACGTCACCAACTGTGCAATAGTGCCATGCAAAATTTCGATACATTGCACAGTTACCTTTTTTGGTAAGACGCAACATCAGTCGCGGGCGTAATTTTAAATTGAATACGTCATTGCATTAAAGCCGGCAAGTACCATAGATGTTGTCTCGATTTGTTTTGTTTACAAAGATTTATTTAGCTGTCATATAAAACAAATAATGAATGTTTCTTATTCGTGTCAATGGAACAAATATTTCATTTGGTGAAAGATCAAATGTCCCACTCAACTTGGCTTCGCCTCATTTGAATGGAGCAATTTGATCTTTCACCTCATGAAATATTTGTACCATTGCACTCATAAACATTCATTATTTGCATTTTTACACATTCCAATACCTCAATTTTCCACCATTACAGGGACCCTCCACATGGTGCAATTGGTGCAACCCGGGGGGGGGAGGGACCACTGTAATTGAGACCAGTATATCATGCGTGTCAAAGTACTCTAAACAAGGATTTTCCCTTAGAACAAAATACACCCTAAGTATGTATTGCCTTGTGATTTTTATACCCTTAACAATGATTTCGCTTTGTCGTTCTTGTAATTATATACCTTAAGCACGTATGACGTACTTATTTGTTAACCCCAAGCACGCATGGTAATTTTTGTTAATCCTACACACGTATGACCTAGCATATTTTGACTAAAAAGGGCTATACGTTCAATCCATTTATATATACCTTAATCTATGTCAGCTTAACTACATAGTATTCTATAATTCTGAAGGAAAACAAAATTTGGAACATTTTTCAAATTAAGAGAACGACGTTAGTGTTGTGTGTTAGCAAATCCCTCTATTTTATGTTTTAAGTCAACCCTTTTCGTGCATTATGTGTGTGATTTAAATACCATTTTCTCGAATTTTGGCTGTTTTTGATACCCCAATTGTGATACCCGCATATCACGCCTAATCGTGAAAAAACCTAATTATGCATTTTCATGGAAGCACATGATATACAGGTCTCAGTGACAGTGGCTCCCTGGGGCGCAACCAACATTAGGGCACAAATTTCAAACCGAATTCAGTTTGAATTAACCCAGATATAACGCATGTATGAGAGTATGTGATTTGAAACTGGTAGTATTTTGCACCAATTTGGATCGCATCTATTAAGCCATGGCCCCATGATGGCAGGTATTGACATTTTAGTGTAGGATTGTGTGGAAATGTATTATAGGCAGGCTGGTTTTAGAATCTTTGAAACAGCGTATGATACTTAGATGGCCATTTAGATTTATCTAAATTCACAACATGTTCTAGATTTCTTTCTTAAGTACGGTTTGATTCAGATTTCGGAATTATTTTCAAATTAAGAAGCAATATTTTTTGATAGTAACTCATTGAAAACAAGAACTAGAGAATGTGCACCATGGGCGATGGATGGACTGGGGGACATGTCTCTCCGATGTTTTTCAAACATTTCAAGCACATATTATAAATTAGATCAAAATTAACAGGTAGTTGTGAATGGATTGTCAAAAAATGAAAAATGATCATGATTTATTTATAAGAAAAATAGTGTATCTATATTTTACAGTCCACACAATATATAATATAATGGAACCTCATTAACACAAAATCATTGGGGACACTGATTTTAGTTTGTGTTATCAGGATTTTGTGTTAGACAAGTGAATTCACATAGAAAATTCACACTTGGAGCCAAACAACAATTTTGCGTTATCAGGGTTTTGTGTTAACAGATTTTGTGTTAACGAGGTTCCACTGCATTACTTTTGTGTCTTAGTATCAGACATTAATGCCTGTTCATCTTCATTTTTAATCGACAGGGTACCATAGTGACACAAATACAGCCAGCTCACACGAGGATTCAACCAGCCAGATGAGTTCTGTGTCGAGACCAAACGCCAATCCTTTATCTAGTTTTACAGTACCAGGCCCACCACCACACTATCAAGGTAGAGGTACGACCAATTGATATACACCTATCTGGTCATTCCCAACTTAGCAAGGACTTGGCTACCAACCCTCTTGTCAACAATCTCCCAATACTTTCAGGCAGTTGACCAATTGATTATATACCTTGCTGGCCATTCCCAAGCAATAACTTAGCTAGTGACCCTTCTGCCCAAGCAGAGACTTAGCTACCAATCCTTTAAGGCAGTTGACCAATTGATTATATACCTTGCTGGCCATTCCCAAGCAAGAACTTAGCTAGTGACCCTTCTGTCCAAGCAGAGACTTAGCTACCAATCCTTTAAGGCAGATGACCAATTGATTATATACCTCGCTGGCCATTCTCAAGCAATAACTTAGCTAGTGACCCTTCTGTCCAAGCAGAGACTTAGCTACCAATCCTTTAAGGCAGATGACCAATTGATTATATACCTCGCTGGTCATTCTCAAGCAATAACTTAGCTAGTGACCCTTCTCTGCCCAAGCAGAGATATGTCAGACGCCTTCAGCCATTATTTCTGCATCTTCTCCTATATAAGATTAGTTAGGGTACCCCAGGGGGGTACTCACATATGGAAGTGACGTAGGAGTGCCACCAAGCACCTTAGACGTAGGGGTCTTTCGGTGACAAATAAATATTGGGTCAAAAAATGGGGGTCTTTCAGTGACAAAATGCAAAAAATGGGGGTCTTTGGGCAAAATCCACCCAAAAGTAGGGTCTTTCCAGGGCAGAATAGCCAAAATTTTGACGATTCTTACATCGAATTAAGAAAATGGTGGGTCTCTGAGTGACAAAGGTTGTTTAAGTGACAAGGAAGTTTAAAAAATAAGGGGTCATTGAGTGACAGTACCCCTCTCTGTTTACATCTAATTATTTTTTTCCACTGAATGATCTTCTTTCTACAGTGAAAATAAGTGCACCTACATATAGCCCACTGAAAAGAACCCAAGGTGGAACAGTTCCTGGACCAAGAGGGCGTGGTCAACCTTTACCAGTCGTAACACCGAGGGCGCCCGATGTTACAGTACGAGGACCTGGAGATGGTACCACTAGTCCTACAGTAAGTGCTTGCTTAAACAAACATTAAAATTGGTGACATTCTCAAAGGGAGTGTGAACGTGGTCATTCTCAAAATATTGACTAAAGTTTCCATGATGATATTTTTGGGTATTATTAGTACAACTAGCATAAACGTTTTTTGTACTCTAACTCTCATACTAATTGCATAAACCATATAAATCTATACATTTTTAGAAGTGGATTTTTACCCTGAATATATTGGTGTTATTGGTTTTTGACCAAAAATGTTGATTTTGGCAAAAAATGCCAAAAACCATATTTTTTACCCCAAAAATACCTGGAAAGCCTAACTAAAATTTGCATTTGTGAAATTCTGAATGTTTTTTCCTTTTTGTAATTTAGAAACTAATGTCTAGCAAGGGTTTTCTCAAATTTTTGATTTTTATCTTAGTTTTTGAAAAATTGCCATTTTGCTGGCAGTGGTGGGATTTTTTTACATTTTTTGACCTATTTTGTGGCATTTTTTTAAAAACTAAGATAAAAATCAAAAATTTCAGAAAACCCTTCCTAGACATTTGTTTCTAGATTCCAAAACACATAAAAGTTTAACATTTCACAAATGCAAATTTTAGTTAAGCTTTCCAGAAATGTTTGGGGCAAAAAGTGCGGTTTTTGGCACTTTTTGCTAAAATTGACATATTTGGTCAAATACTGATATCGTCTAAAAATCTATACTTTTATAAAGTTTATGCAATTAGCTTGAGAGTTGAATTTTAAGGTCTACCCCAGCCTTAAATCAAGCTACTTCATCTAAATTGGGAAAAATGCTAAATACCTAGAAAATGTCTGCTACATAGGATGGAAATAGGTTTTTTAAAGATGTAGATGTACCAATGGACAGTTACGAGACATGCAATAATAAACGATAACATAAAAAAGTATGAAGTAAAAAAATAATATTTTGTTTTTAAACCAAGTAAATGTCTAACCTTGCCCTTAGCCGCAAGTATGGTAGGTCTTGTCCAAATTTTGTTGTTTTAACCTGGTTTCTACTCTATTTTGTTTATTTTATATTTAATACTTGTTTATCATTGAATATTAATCTTGATTCTCTTTCCTTTTTTTCAGTCAAGTGCACGAACATTTAGTGCTGAAGATCTTAATGCTGAAATGATTAATTTAGAAGGACTGATGAAAGACTTAAATGCTATTACAGCATCAGAACTCCAAAGCTAGAATTAGTACAACTGTA
>JXSR01S020708.1:0-18685 GCA_000969725.1 Ophiothrix spiculata
ATTTCTCTCGCAAGGCTGTTAAGGTTTTGAATGCAGTATGGCATAAGACACACGAAAAACATAGTCGTATTTATGATTAACATCCGCGCTACTTGGTTGCGGTTCTCTTCCAAGATACGCAAAGACGCTGCTGCAGAATGTGATTTGTCTTCATCTGACACTGATACTGATGCTATTGTGCGTTTACTAAGAATACGAATTATTTTTCCATACATACAGCTATTTAATATGAAAGCAAATATAAACTGGGCTGGATCAATGGCGTACAAAATCTTGTCGCACCAGGCACATGTGCCTCGACAAACAGGGACTCTCATCGGTAGCTTAGAGTACGGTTCTTCTGTTGGCCAATCAATACAGACAACTTCCGGATTACCATAGGGTGCTGCAAACGCTGTCATTATTAAAGCAACCAACCATGCAATGGCTACTAACCGAAATGCCCGCCTTGTTCCTGTTATAATGTGATGTTGAAGCGGGTAGCATATTGCCATGTAACGCTCTATTGCAACTAATGTAACTAACCAGACTGAAGAAAAGTAGCACTCATAAACGACAAAATTCGGAATGGCACATCCAAATGTCGTAGCAAAGACAAAGTTAACATCTAATGGTGATTGAGAATAAGTCCAAAAGTATTGTAAAGCACTCATAGTCAGTAGGCACGAATCTGCGACTGCAAGATTGGCTAGGTAAAAATTTGTGATGGTCCTCATATGTTTCACACGATATAATACAATAAGAAATCCTATGTTACCGATGAGACCTAATGCCAGAACCACGGGTACCCCGACTGTCACAAACATGAGGTTAGCTCGTGTATACATATACTTTTCAGCCATTTGGAATGTAAAGTTTGTTTCACAACTTTCATGCCAGTTGTCTGGATTTTCATCCATTTTTGTATATAACTCAAGATGATGTTATCACACGTCTAATTAAGAATGTGAGTCAAACCATTATATTGGGAATCCAACAGCTGGATTTTTTTCGAAAGTGTAAAATATTCCACACATCAATCAAAGAAGCCTTAAAAAGCTATTTCCCAAAGGCACATCAATCAAAAACGACTTTCCGGTGAAAATGTTGTTACTTTTGTTTGACCAGGCTCCTCTTATGACATATCCGTGCTGAAACTAAAGTCCTGCTGGTTTTGATTCTACTATGATAATGCTGCCTTACTCGTTTGCAGTCGACACAACACAGTTTTCAAACTGCCAATGTTATCAAACATGCGCACAAGCTATGATGCGTAATGTCGTCACGTTTCTATTATTAGTTTGATTCGGATTACAGTATGGTGATTTAAAAGCAAGGTGACTGGTAAAAAAATACGGGTAAATGATTCACCGAGTGAGGTCGGTAGTATTGTTTATGACAAATTGGATTTGCACATTTCGTTTCTAATCTTCCATATAATATATTTCATTACCAGTAATCCATGCAATTTCATTTTCAAGGTCTCCTATTTCATTTGTGATGAGATACATTAATTTATATAAAGAATCACTATGACAAGATAGATATCTGAATACTATCTGGTGATGCATCATTATATAAACAATTTACACGATATATACAATTTACTTACAGGTAATATATAAATTATGTAAGATGTACTCGAATTAAGAGTCTTTAGAATTTATTTGATGCATGTGTTCAAGAAGTGTTTCATTGGGCATTGCCTTGACCAAATAATTTGACGCGTGTTTTTACGTAAAGATACGTTGATTTGTTTAATCGATCTATAAGATATGTACTTTTATTATCCATAGCATACATTTTGTAGTCACTTCGTCAGTTCAAATGTTCTGTCCGTGCATAACAATGCATTTTGTAATCCGTAGTAAAATAATTTTGTTAACCCATTACTTATTCTATTCACTGGAGTCAATAAGTATAGATAATCCCCACTTGAGGAATTGCAATCCTTGACAGTCATTTTGTGTTTACACGATAGAAAGCACAACTAAAAATCTCTAGGCGTTATGCTTTTCGTCGAAGACAATAGCCTATCCTATACTTTGATTGACAGGCCTCTTTTGTGCGGTAAAATTAATTCGATACTTCTATTGTCATTTACGATTTAGTCATCTTTTGAACTAGCTAACTGTCAACATATCATTACGTTATGGTAACAATCGGTTAAACAAAGTTGGTCTTCCATAGATCTAATACACAGTAAAAACGATACTGCGAATCAAAAACAAGGACCTGTTCATAATACAATATGGGTATTAATTTTATAAAGCGCATTTTCCCAGGGATACAAAGCGCAAAAACAATACAATACATTAGAAACCAAGACAAAAAATACACAACATGCTATAAAATAGTTTAATATACATATATACATGAAAGATAGGTAATGACAGAAAATAGAGACAATAAGTTTGTGTGTGTGTCTTAAAAAATTGTTATACGAGTAAATAAACTGCATTTGAAAGCAGAAATTCTTCTTTACACTGATGTACCACTACCAACTATTTATCTTGATGCTTATTTCATTTTTATAATTTTATTATAATGGTGCAACGTTTACATGAAAACCAGGTTTCTTTAAACTGGCATTATCAAGCCTTAAATTGGATAATGTTAAACACTGAATAATTCTAGGTCTCCTCTTTTCACACTCACCAAAATAGGTTAACCCTTGTCTTACAAATGAGGGGGGTCCCCAACGGATGATTCCCTGTTGCATAAAAACGCAAACAAATATGACCTAGGGTTTTTGGGTAGTTGTAAGTTCATCCTTTTTAGTCAATTTAGCGTGGACAAATTGTAGGTACCACTTTCAGGGGGATCAGGATGCCTCGTCAAAGTCGGGAGGTAGGTAGGGGGGTGGTTGCCACCTGAACAAATTTTAAGTCGCCATTTAGAAAAATATCTGCATGCTATTCACCTAATACTTACATAACATATTAGAAACACCATTTTCCTTCTTTATAAGCACAAAATCCGGCGAAATTCCGATGTTTAGAACTTTTACAGCAAAATTTCGATTTGGTGGCCATTTTCCCCCAAATCGTGATTTGTCCGATTGTCATGATTTTGATATCAATGGATAGAGGAGACCCTACCATATACAATGGTATAAAGCAAAGCAACTTTTGGTAACCACCCCTCCCCCACCCCCACCCCCACCTTGATAACAAACGTTACAAAAAATACGTTGGTAAGACAAGGATTAAAATCGACTATTGAAGTATATTTATCAGATGTCATGAAAATATATTTATTAACAATACAATATGAATTTGAAAGAAAGAAAATATCCAATGTTTGTTTAAATATAATTTTAGCTTTGCAAACTTAATGTTAACAATCACAAACATTAATACCGTACCATGTCTATGATTGATGAAGGATTAAACTTCTGCACTACTGTAAATTACGTACCTTCAAAAGTACTTTCGGATGTGCTACATCCGTCGTCAGCTGATCTTTTGCTGTGAATTTCTCTCTTGGTCATATGATGACGATGACGTCATGAAACTTGAGAATTTTATTCTGCCCCGCCCCTCTTTAGGAGCAAGGTTTCCCAGATCGGGTCTAAGTCCAGGCCTTTATCTCTGTTTTTAAGTTCCGGTCCTTTGGTATTGATATGTATCGCCTCCAGCACCCGACGAGATACTCTTTGGATTCCCTTTCGAGCACTTTGATACCAGTCCAAACAATATATTGTAGCCACCACTTCTTACAACATGTCCTCTAACTGCTGATTTTGAACTTGCCGCACTGGATTTATGTTCCGCCAGCCGTTTCCCCCGGGGGGGGGGGGGCACTGCCATTGTTAGGTGGACACCATGCGCGTACACAAAAACGAGTAAAAAGGGTTGTTTTTCTCAAAAAGGCGATGTAGTACGCGAGTACATCGTAAAGGGTATCAAAATGGTAAAAATCAGGGGAAAAGGGTATAGTTTTCCAGATTGGATACTTGTAAAGGGTATATATTTTGCATGCCATAAAAATGCAGTATTTTAGACATAAATATTTGAGAAATGTTTGAAAATGTATTAGGCGTAAAGTAAAGTCTGGATGAAAAATAAAATATCAGCGGTCCCTGTTGTACTTGCAAACTATCGAAATTGTGTTTGACCGTGTTGACGACTGGGAAAAGCAAGTAGACTACATTTGTAAATACTTCCCGACCTTGACGTGGCGCTTTCGCTATAACTTTCACAACATCGGTAACTGAACGCAGTGCATACGTTGCAATAAGCAGTTGCAATAGTTTGAAGGACGGACCCTTTCAAGCAAGGCTCAGGTTTTCGTAAAAGGTGATGTTACTGTAAAGACAGTCAGCAGCGTCTCTGCTTACGCTCGTGTCAATATTCAACAGAACAGTAAGTCGGCCGTGTTCAAAACTACAAGAAGCCCATAGAAATCAGGAAAACGGAAAGGAGTTGTCACAGCGAGTCTCATTGTACTCTTTTATTTTAATGATGAAAGAAAGTTGTGTGGTGTGGTACACCCGGGTGGTACATAGTTTAGAACATCTGATGAAAACATAATTTGAAGGCTTACTTGAAAAGGATATGTTTAATTTGAAGGCTTATATTACTTGAAAAGGGTATGTTTTCAGACTTGATTTGAACATACTTGTTTAGGGTTGGGAAAAGATGACAAAATACTTGTTGGGTATCATATGGACGAAAGATAAATACTCGTGTAGGGTCCATTTTGAAAGTCCATGTATGAGCATGGTGTCCATCTGGAAATGACAGTGCCCCCCCCCCCCCCTGTTCCCCGGGCCGTTTTCCCAATTTACGACCGGACTCGCCGATATAAGATGCGTCACAGTCTTGGCAATTAAGTTGGTAAACCACACCTGATTGATCTTCAGTAACGGTTTTGTACCAGCTGTATTGAAGGCTCGTCTTACTTTTTCAGAGACACCTTCCACAAACGGTAATGTGACAGAGAAAGATTTCTTGGTGGTGTCAGTCTTCGCAGCTAAGGTCTGTTGTTTATCCTTAGAATGAGCTCTGAGAAAAGTCACAGTTCTTAAGGGTTTTTTTTACATGGGCAATTTCTTCCTTCCTCATCGGTAACAACAGACTGTGTCTAAAATGTTTAGTAATAGACATAGTAAACGACGGATAACATCTTAGTACGTGGCTATATCGGTCTTAATAGTATAAAGTGGCCTGGTATAAACTGTTACCATTTCCCCAGTTTTAAAGTATCGGACAAAAAAGTATAAAAAGATTTGGCAACTAACTGTTATATAAAACAAATTCCCGGCTCCTTCTAACCAAATATGTCTTCTTTACAAACCATACTTTGTTGACATAGATAATAAGTGGATACATTACACCAAACCGAGAAAAGTATATTAACCAATTTTGTTATGTAATTCTATATAACTGAATGACACAAATACATACAATATATATGCCGTATACAAATCAATTGGTAGTCCATTGCTAAATACAGTGCTTTGGAACTGAAGACGCACTTCAATAAGTAAGGCTAGACAAGCCAATATAAATCTACGGATATGGCATACTAAACGGATTGGAAACCTAAGCTGAGCAGTCTTGAGAACGTGCTTATAACAAACAACGATAGCAGCCTTAAACATGCCGAACAAGGTTAATATTAGTTAGCAATTGGGTTTTATTACGTCAACGTCCATCAAATTTGAGATAGCAAAAATCTGCCTACTCAATTACGCTGGTCATCACCATTCTCACCAATGTCAGTTGATTTGATTGTTAACAAATTTGGTTCGAGCATTTCTTTTTTACGTTTATACTACGCATTCTACCAAGTATTCTACATCTATTATATCTTCGCAAATCGAAAACTTGAACCCCGGGGCGGGGGTACTCAAAACTTTGGAAGGTATGTGATATCCGCGATATCCAGGATAGGGTCTTGCGGAAATGTACTGCAATAGGCATTACAATCAGCCTAAAACTTGAACAAAATCAAATTGTCCGAATATTAAGCTATTATGTGGTTTCTGCGTAAAGGGGGTCCATCTTTTCGAAGTAACCTGTTGACGTCATTTAGAAGTTGCAATTGATTACACCAGTACAAGAAAAAGCCCAACTCCAATAGCACCCTCTTGTAAATTATACTTATAAAATATAAATGCATACAGATCTCTGTAAATGCTTTCAGATCACTAAAAAGCATTTCCATCTCTATATCCAAATCATAGTGTCACATTTGACCTTGTAGTTGACTTTTTTTAGAGATTCGTATGCATTTATATTTTACAGAAGGGAGTTATAATTGGAGTTGGGGTTTTCTTGTACTGGCGTATTCAATTGGAAGTGAAATCATTGGTAAAGTTTTTGTAAACATGACAGTACTCTGTCTGGCTCTAGAAAAAGGACAAATTCGTATTGGACTCGATGAATTACAATACAGGACTGTTTCAGTTATTTGCAAACATTTCGCAACGCAATCAAAATCTTTATTTCATAGCTGGGAATGTTTTGCTCTACAATTATGGTCGCTAATTAAATAATTGTAAAAGTAAGGAATCCAACAACTCTAATTTTGGGAAAGTTAAGTCAAAATTAAAAGTTAACGTGTCATTTACGCTAATTGGAAAATTTGAATTTTCTTTTTCATCGATTGATTTTTAGCTAATATGCCATAATCTAACACCCTTCATAAAAAAAATATACATTTCTGTATTGCGGTTGGGTAAACGTATTCACAATTCAAAATAAAACGTTAAAAAAATATTTTTAAAGGAGCTTAAATTCTAACACACGTACAACAGGGGGTAATTGTTTGACTCGAAGATTTGTCGAATAGGTTTTTTTTTACCGTTTGCCTGATTTGTACTTGAGTATCTTTAATAGAGTCTTTCTGCCAGTTAAACATTGTGTTCCACTTGTGATAAACATACCGAATTGACTCTAATGCCTTTGGTTTCAGAAAGCTGAATTCTTTAAGTGACTTGGTTGAGGCCTGAGGGCATAATAGATTCTTTGCTTCATTGGGATCTGTGGTAAACACTACTTATAGCATCTAGCCTTCAGCATGGTGAAATAACTTTTCTTGATCCTTGCATATCGCAATAACAACATTTTAAAGGTCGATTCGGCATTAGAGATAAACTTCATTTCGAGATAGATGCTAGTTATTTTGACGTAACATAGTTGGTCTTTACATATTGTAAAAAAAATGTCATTGTTTACAATCCATACTTAGGTTAAAAATACAAAGTCATTATTCATACTAATAATTTGTATCTTTCATTTCATTTCAATGCTATTAAAATGTAGAATGTTTAACCTTCATTTTGCTGATGAGGTTTTCAATATGGTTAAATTGTCAAAATAAGCAAAAAATGGCATTTGCAGAAAGAGCCTGTTTATATATAGCTTCTAAATTAAATCGAAAAAGTTAGAACAAAATTATGTTGCAATCAAATGTCGCTCTTGTGAATACGTGTCTGTGAATTCAAAGCCTAAGGCAGGAAATGTTGATGCTTGGATTTACCACATTCATACCGAAGGGTTTTTTTAGTCAATAAATATCGTGTATATATGTTTGTCAAGCTTCTATACGCGTGATATCCTCACGAGATGTTTCGATATTCATTTCAAAGAAATTGTGTTTGACTTTTTCGTTATTCAAATAATGTATAAAGTCAAAATTCATGGAGAATTTTAGTTATATAATACAGACAAGACATTAAAAATGGTATCATTTTTCTGTTGGTTTCCATCTTGAATAATCTGCCATATCTCAGTATTATGACAAGCTTTTAATTTCACTCTTTTTTTTTAAATGTGTGCATTTTTTATGAACATATTTATTACAGTGTCTGCAGTCAATCAATTGATGGCATTTTTGATAGCTTTAGAGCAACTATCACACACATCCGACATGACAAAAAAACAAAACAAAACAAATGAATAAAAGCAAAACAAAACAAAATCAAATCTTGTGTACATGTTTGTCTTCTTAATAGTCTGTGGTTCTTTTTACCTAACAGACAACTTTTAAACATCTGTATCACTAGTACGATCGCCTATGGTAGAACGGCAGAATGCAATCAACGCTGTGTTATATGGAAAAACTCCAACGAACTCATCGCTTTTGTGGTGGCTCAGTGGTAGAGCGCCCGGCTAGTAAACGGGAGGTTGTGGGTTCAAGTCCCATTCGCAGCAAATAGAAATATTTCTGCTACGTTCGCGCTGTTACTCACTTCTTACATTTATATAATATTTTAATTCCTAACAGTAATCAACCTCTACCTCAAAATCGAACTTGAGGCACCCCATTTTCTCTCCACCTCCATAAAAAAATGTGGAGATGGGGAAAACCGGAGTGCTATAATACAGACTTGACATTAAATATGGTATCATTTTTCTGTTGGTTTCCATCTTGAATAATCTGCCATATCTCAGTATTATGACAACTCCAGGAAGGTATGATTCTTCATATTTCATTATTTGTAATTATACATGTACACCAAGATCCCTTATGTGCATATATTGGTGACACAGAGACAATGGGCAACTTGAAAGCACAAAAATCTCTTGTTTCGTCAATGCATTACCTGGACGCGTGAAATTATGACCTGTCACTGTTTGCTATGTCACCCATAAGGAGCGTACAGCGCCGGGACTCTCCATGAGGACATTCCACTCATGATTGGAGAGTTCCCATGGGTATCTCAGCCAAAGTATCAAGCACAGCCTAAAAGTTATTCTTGTACATTGATGGTTTGATGTAACTAGTTGATCGTCGATGTGGTACTTAAGCTGAGAAGTCATCGATATACTTCATATTTGAAGATCTGACCAAACATGGCAAGTGTCGAACATCATGATCTTTCATAACACAAGCTCGTAAGAACATTTTGTAAAATTTGGTTTGATTAAACGATCATGTTAAAAAACGAGAAAAATATCTTGATCAAGCACCTTTTCAAGCGCGCTTTGGCTGGGCCATAGATATCGTTTCCATTTCGTGTCCCAACAATGAGATAACGCTGTCTTCAGTGCTTAGACTAAATTTGAAGTATACTGCCAAGATGGCCACATCAGAACCGCAGATGTACAGAGTAGGGGTATACTGAAGGGCGCATGCTATTAACAATTCATTCAGAAGATAACATTGCCTTCCGGGTGCTTTATATACAGGTGAAAAATTGGCCGTGATCACCTCGGAAGGCAGCCTCTATCAGTACCAGTACACATGTTTACTAGCAGCATTGATGTCATTGGTTAGGAGGCATCTTCGGAAGCAATTTTGTGCTCCACATTTACAATGCTCACCTTGGTCGCACTTGCAACCCTCGCCTATATACACTCTTAGAAGGCCGGGATCAAATTTTTGATCCTTTTTCGGGATCATTTTATTTTGATCCTTTAAGGATCACTTTTGATCCTTTTGTGGATCAATATATACAAATGGATCAAATTCACAAGGATCATTTTTGATCCTTTTTTAGGATCATTTTATTTTTATCCTTTTTGATTACAATATCAAAGTTTTGATCCGTATTTCTGGTTTACTTTGATACGGAAAGGATGAGCTCATATTTGATACCGCGTGTGGATCCAACGTATCTTTTGTTTCATATTTGAGTACAACCCAATATCCACTACACAGCGAGGAATGTATACAATGGTGTAACATATATAAATACGTTGATATCATCACACAGTCCGGCGTGGTCGAGTGGTTAGATCGTTGGACTCGTAATTACCAGCAGGTATGAGTGCGGCGTGGGTTCAAACCCTGCTAGCGTCACTTCAGTGTGATGTTTTTTGCAGGTCTTTTTTATAAGAAATATTTGATCCTTTTTCGGATCAAAATGTTTGATCCTTTTTTTGGGATCACTTTGATCCTTAAAGGATAAGCTCATATTTGATACCTAAAAAGGATCAAAATTGATCCTTTTTGTCTCATATTTGATACTTTCTTTCTAAGAGTGTAGTTCACTAACTTAAAAAATCCACTAACTCTACATAGAACAGTGATCTTTAAAGCCACTGACAGCCGAGCTGCTGGCGTACCTCTCTTGTCAGTTACCCATATCAGTCGAGCCCAATTGTAGTGCTACGCTCACCTCCGTCGTGCTCGTACAACTCGGACTTCACTGGATGATCTGGGTGTTGGGTTGTTGCCTTGTCCTATACGATCTTTGGATATTCATCCATTGAGACCATTTGGTTTAAGAAACCCTATGAAATAACAGCATATTATATTAACCAACCGAGGTGAAGGATTTTTTTTTTTTTTTTTTTCAGGGGGGGGGGGGGGGGGGGGCTGTGTTTGGTGCTTTGGCTTAGATGCCCAAAGAACTCTCCAATCACCAATGGAAAGCATGTCATGGAGAGTCATGACGCTGTTGCGCCTCAATGATGACAGAGGAAATATTGATTGATCATAAATTATCTCTATTAAACATTGTGTTAATCAAACCTATTAAAAAGTTTCACATCTCTGACTATTAAACATACGAAAGGAAATATGGAAAATTCAGTTACCTCTGTTTAATATTACTGTGCACGGCTTTGGACATAATTTTCCGAGTTATTTGCACCTTCAAGTTTCCCATTGTTTCTGTGTCACTTCCGTGAGGTTTAAGGTCCCATTGATTTGAAGTTTAAAAGTGTAGTTGTGACCATGAGAAAGCACATGTCTCTGAAATTGATACATTCCAAGATATGGCGGGTTATTCAAGATGGAAACCAACAGAAAAACTATATTCAATATTTAATGTCAAGTCTGTATGGTGCAAAAAAAGAATAACAAGATGCAAGAACATCAGTGTACAGACTTTTATTAATAGGTGCCTGAGAAGAATCCTTAAAATATAGACTTATAGAAGGAAATTCATAAAGAGTTAGCAAAAGATATCATTAGCAGAAGAAGATTGGGATGGATTGGGCATGCACTCAGAAAACCAAGACACAACACAGCCAGACAAGCACTTACCTGGAGCCCTGAAAGGAAGCAAAAAACAGGCCGACCAAGAAATGAGTGGAGAAGAGAAATTCAAGCAAACACTAAGAAGCCTGAAGACCCGACACATATTGACGGTCTACACAGGAGGGATTAAAGGCGATAAGTAAGTATGTTATGTAAACGTGGTGCTAGTAAAGATTGAAAAAACGAATTTCTAAAAAGCGTTTGTTTTCTTAACTTTCTGTTTCATATATCCTGCAGACTACGTGGGCTGACCTAGTTATAACAAATTAAACACAATTTGCATCCCGTGCAAACATTAATGTTCTGTATTCTATGTCTGCAATTACCTGGTACAGATCGTCTTTCTGAATGATATTGAAAACCTCTTCAAAACAAAACAAACTCATTAGAATGCATTCCAATCCAGTTGGTAAATATTTGTTCTATGGAAGTCCAAATATGTCCATATATAGGATCTAAAAGTAAGCCTATGATTATATGCCAGACAGTATACGGAATATCCGAGCGACAAACTTTGCGATATTGCACAATGTAGCGCACGAGGAGTTGAAAAATATTAAGGTAAATCGGATTTTATAGAAATTCTACAAAACTAGCCTGCATTTGTATGACTCACCCCGAAAAGGGGACTTTGCGACAGAACACTTTTCGAGAAACTGATGAAAATAGGCAGCAAAAAATAAAGAAAATAATAAGAATTTCTAGCAGATTTTCTGTTGTAAAATTTAACCGCCTTGATTAATTTCATCAAGTACGGTGTCATTTTAAAGCACAAAAAATGTTGTGACAGATGAAATGAAAAATTCAAAATTAATATCTTCTGCAAGGTCCATTGTCTATTTAGCTGATGAAACGAGTTTTAGACTACTATGAATACCTGCAAATCAATATAACCAGGCAAGCATCGCTTTTGTTCTATCTGTATTTTTTGAAACTAATTTATGAAAAGAAAACAAAGTAGCAATTGAATATCAGAATGCAAGAGTGACCAAAGTCCCCTTTTTTTTGAAAAATGAGTTATACACAGGAGAGCCTTTTTTATAACTTCAGCTACCTTTTGTGAGAAGCACTAAAATGAAATCATAACCGATTGACAACTTTTGAATACATACTTTTGAGGACTTTTGGGGGCACACAGCCGGAGGAAAAGTTCCGCAGCAAATGTGTGAAAATACTGTTTTTTCTACTGATTTTTTCAATGACATTTGGCTCAGACAAGCAGATCATAAGCACAATGCATTAATGTACAAAATATTAGATCCAGATGGACCTCACCACCTTTTTACATCAAATTGAATACATAAAGCACATATGAATGCAAGACTGACCCAAGTTCTGTATCCAGAACTGTTTCCACTGGCCGAACTTTCATCCACGCAGCCGTGCATATATGGAATAACTTGCCAGATAGTGTAGTCGGTGACATCTCTGATAATGGTGTGACACCCTTTAAGAGGAGAGCGCATACTGCATATGTCCGTGTATATGACCGAAAAATCGTTTTTCATGTTTCCGTTTCACGTCAAAATAAAAAAAATCCACTCACAATAACCCCTTTCTTTATGTTCAATGCAAGTTTGAAAATTAAAGAAACAAAATCATGGAAAAGTGGGTTTTTCTAAAGATTTGTTTTCTTTGTAACATATTCAAACAAGAAAAAAGAAAAATCCTTACAATGTTCGTTTTTTGTTTTTCTTTGAAAAGTAAGAAAAACGAACAAACGAAATCACAATAAGGAAGGTTATCTGAATATTTTTTTTCTTGCTACATTTAGTACAAAGATAATAGTGTAAAATTTTTGTTAAAAGTGATATTTCAACTGATTTCACACAATTAGGATGTCTACTTTACGATAAAACATGGGGTCACCTAGGGGGTCAAATCCAAGATGGCCGCCAATATGGCCTTCGTACACTCTTAAAATTATCTTACTCTTGTTGAGTAAAAACTTACTCAACGGTCACAGCTCATTTTGTTGAGTAAAATCTTACTCAACGTTGGATAAACTTTACTCAAAGTCGGGTAAACTTTGAGTAAGATTTTACTCAACAATGAGCTGTGACCTTTTTACTCAACAAAGAGTTAAATATTTTTTAGAGTGTAACCTGATTACGACCATATATCGACTTGTAAGTGTGGTATAATCATAATTCTGGTGTCTAACCATATGTTTTCAGGCTCGTATTTTAACACCTATCAAATATTTGAATCTTGGTCACCATTCAAATCCAATATGGCCTCCGTAATCTTCATTTGTGCATATCTTAACTTGTAAGTGTCGTATAATCGTATTTCAGGGTCACATAATCATATTTTGGTATTTTTCTTGTATATATAAGCCTTGGCTATCATTAAAATAAAAGATGTCCACCAATATGGCCTCAATGCAACATATAATTATTTGGCCATAACTCAGCTTGTAAGTGTGTGTGATACATTCATAACCATAGGTTTTCAAGGTCACAGAAAATATTTTAGCATTCATCGTGTATTATAAAATATCTAAGTCTTGGTTATCATTCAATTCCATAATGGTCACAAATATGACCTCCAGACAACATATATTTAGCATAACATAACTTGTAAGTGTGGTACATTCATAATTCTGGTGTCTCACCATTGGCTATCAGAGTCACAAAATGCATCTATTATATGTAAGCCTTGGCTATTCAAATCCAAGATGCCATATCCTTATATATTTGGCTATAACTCAACTTGCATTATGTGGTTCATTCATAATTCATAACTCTGGTGTCTCAGAATAGAGTCATAGAATCTATTTTAGATTTTTATCTTGTAGCATATTTAAGCCTTGGCTACCATTCAAATCCAAGATGGCCACAGATATGGCCTTCAGGTAACCTATAGTTAGTCATATCTCAAGTGTGGTAAGACTGGACTGTAATTGTAGCGTCCAAATCAGCAGCGTTGTCGGTTTTCATTTTCGAAATTATTTAGAGTGTCTCCTGTCATGTTGCATGATTAGTCTGGATCTGGAGAGAATATAGGGTTCTATAATTATGCTAATTGGCGGTAAACAACCAATCCGATTACTTAACACATTCAAGTCTTCGTTAGCCGTACCACTAAAGTCCAAACTGGTCATAGCGGGCATAGAGTTGTGCCATAATTGATGCATTGGTTTTTTTTTTTGTTTTTTTTATCAAACAGATTCATTCTCAGTTTAGAGTTGTTTTAAACCTTCCTTGCCATCAAGGTGCAGTATTGTATCTATAATTCGTATATATAATCTTGTTGGCATGCATGCAAGATGTGTTCAGGAGTATGGTAATTGTCATAATCTTGAAAGTTCCTTGACACTTCCACTCAGATCGGATAACAACGTCTTTCCCTAAGATTGTTTTCAGCCTTTACAACAGTTAAAAAAGAGACTAGCCTAGATTCAACTTAGAATTAGAAAAAACTTATGAAAATGCTCTAAATAAAGCTTAAAAGTGTAGTAATATCAAAAAAAAGTACAAAAAACAAATATTTACACAGAAATGGCTCAAATTGAGAGATAACTAATTTGCAATATATCATTCTTTGATGGTGGTGTGACTATCTTGTGATTTCTCAATCCTGAATTTGTACCGATCAGATCTGGATTTACCAGATAATAAATCAAACATAGCTCTTTAATAGAGAAAATCTAATACATATTAAAAGAGGAACAATTTCATCAAAAATAATTTGTTTACCCATCATATAAGTAGAAACAAAATATTTTTAAGTTTTGAAACATGAAACACTGTTTTCATATTTTTTCCCCCGCCGGCCAAAAAAATTAAAGCAGGTAAAGAAATGCAATTTTCTCCAATATTCCTCAAAATCATGGAAAACTACTTGTAGGTTATATTACTATAAACATGTTCTACCGATTTATGTAAAAAATATGTAAGTAAACAATTAGTTGGAAGAATCTAGGCCAGTCCCTTTCAAAGACCTAAAGGTTATTGTGAAATGTCATTTTTTATTTGTTAAAAGAACGTTGAGGTTTTCTGCCTAACTGGCCTGATGAAATGCACATCTTGAAAATTTCAAGAATATGTTTTGTGTGTCTCTTAGGCTCTTTTGCTTTGCCAATGTCCCACTTGGCACTAAAGAGACAGGATGCACGATAATTTTACCATATATCAGTGCTGTAAAGGATCATTTGCAGCAACCACATCACTTAACCTTACTGTGAGATCTGGATTGGTTGTTTACGACCAATCATGATCAGGACCCGCATATCTGGACCCCATATTCTCTCCTGATCCTGGTCTAGACTGATTTCTAAGATGAAGACCAACAAGTCTGTGGGCTTGGATGCTGCAATTGCAATCAAGTCTTGCCACACTAACAAGTTGAGATATATTATGAAAACTTTCAATATATTTGTCTCGTATGTAATATGCACTGCTTAAGCAATGTTATGATTATTGGCCATAAAGTAAGGGTGTTTCTGAATGGAATAAAAATGAGTCATCTTGGAAAACTTATCATATCTGTCTTATTTTTACATCAAATTTGTTCATTTATTCAGTATAGATAAAAGAAAGCATGTTCGTAGTAAATAAGTAAACATCGTTACGGTTGAGTGAACAGATCAATGACAATACTCAATAGAGCTTCATTCAAGGGGAACTTACAAACACGTGAAATTGGACCAGCAAATGTTACATTCAATTATTTGACAAAGCATAACTTTTGTTGTACATTACCGATTGAAATGAAACAAACAGTATCTAAAAGTTCAATTAATGGGCTTTAAAAGGCAACCTTTACATACTTTCGAACCATCCGTTAAACCCATGAAAATTGCACGCAAAGATTGTAAGGTTTATTCTGGGACACACTGTACTGAAGTTACTTTAATCAAAAAGAATATTGCGTCGGCTATTTTTAATCTCAACTTGGGTGCCATTTTGAATTTTTAAAATGTAACCGACATAATTTGAGATTGATAGCTACGTTGTTACACAAACTGTTCATTTCTATATGTGTGCTATAACGTTTATGCACTTAAGTACTGTTTTAATCAATTTTAAGGAAAATAACGCTATTAAAAATCAAAATTTTCGATTTTGTAGTCAAACCTAGACTTGCCTACTAGAGATGTCTAATTGTACCATTTTGATATACATAAGTTCGCGTTTCCGTATTGGTATGAGATAATGCAAATTTACTTTTTCCACATGAGTCGACCCGACCTGACAACTGACCTGACTGACCATTTAAATTAAATGAAGGCAGTGGATCAGAGAAGAACAATAAAATATGGTAATACTGTTCGAGTATGAACCCTAAATCTGCACTGATCCATTCAACCAATGAACCTTTCTTTCATAATGAAATTAAATAAAAATGATTTCATGTTCAAATTGGAAGTCTCGTAGCACACAACCTGTAGTTAGAGCAGTATGATTACGAGTCGCTTTATGGTTTAAGGGTTTCACGAGCATCAGATAATCGTGTTTGAGGTTTAATATAATGAAGGATTCTTATAAGAATAGCTCAACCAGTATTTATTTGAAATGCATTACCGTATGTTGTGCAATCGGGGGATTTCTATGTACCTATAGCCTTTTTGTTCTCTCCGGTACGCTGCTATTTATCAAAGAAGAGTATAATTTGAGTACAATTTGGCATGAGTTCATCGTCAGTATACTAGTAGCAACTGCTGCTTTGTCGTCGTTTGCTGCTGGTGTTCTGAACAACTGGTTTGGGATGAAGCCAGTATTAGTTGCTGGAAGCTCGCTGTTTGTTGTCGGATCTGCTGTATCGGCAGGAGCCTTCAGGATGGAGGTCGTCATTGCTGGGGAAATATTCACAGGTGTTGCAATTGGTGAGTTGGAATTTAAAAAATTGGGCTTGAAGCAAGCTGTATATTACAGTTTATCACATAACGGTAATTTGTGCATAAAATGAAAAAAATACTAATTGTACTTGAAAAACCAGAAATTACTTTTTCCATATTCGTGGAACCTTTATGAAAATCGCACTGTTTGGATCAGAGAAATCAAACGATATGTTTGGCTTGTTTACTTTGGTTACCATGTGTAAACATATCTTCTAACACCATTTTGTGTGACTAACAACTTTAGAAAGTGTTTATAATCGGTAAATTTAGTATAAATATCCGTTGTCATGTTTGTAGAGTGTTGCAGTGCGTACTTAATAAATACGATCATTTGTTGGGACATTGGGTTTGTGCACTTATGCAATAGGCTTGATTGCAGAGCTCCCTTCTGGGAGTGGTACGAATACCACTGCCAGAAATTTCGGGTAAGGAAGTGTGTATATGCTCTTCAAATTGTGAGTAATTTATTGGTATAGATTAGTCATAGGATATTCATAAAATGGTGAACATGTTGAAAGTTTAAATGCTTTAAAATGCTGAATATGTGAATATGACAAATTTAACAAAAATTTGACAAAAATGGTTGTTTAGCCATCTCCTTAGTTCACATTACCACCCTGCTAACTTCGGTTTATAGCACTAAAACGCAAAACAAAGTGGCCATGACATTTCAGTAATATCCCTGAAAAAAATTGATTAAAATATTAGTATGACATTCCTGAGGTGCACATTTGGAACATCATTCTATTTAAGTACAATTCTAGTAAAACATTTTTGTATTAAAATTGTACTAAATTTGTACTAGAATCCTGTTCCAAATGTGCACCTTAGGAATATTGTATTAGAATTGTACTGAAGTTTTCCCAGGGCAGTTACAATTAATAATAATGTTAATGCTAGAGACAATGCTCTAATATTTACAGGCATAATGTACTCTACAGCACCACGTTACATAGCAGATTTCGCTCCTTCGCATATGCGAGGTAGACTAGTGGGTGTTTACAGTTGTTTCGCTGCCTTCGGTAACGTGGCTTCCGGTCTTTCAGCGGGAGTTTTCTCGTATTATCCTTGGGGATGGCGGTAAGATTTTGATAGATTTTGATTGATTTTTGAACATGAAGTCACTGGTTTACTTAGATAAAAAAAGGTACACAGAAATGTCGTAACTCCAACTAATCCTATAGGCTCTGAGTAGGAGGAGTAGGAGCAGGAGCAGGAGCAGGAGGAGCAGGAACAGGAGCAGGAGGAAGAGGAGGAGGAGGAGGAAGAGGGAGAAGAAGAGGAAGAGGAAAAGGAGGAGGATGTATAGGTATATGTTTCACTCCCTATACAAAATAAAATTTCAATGTTCTTTAAATTCAGTTAAAATGTACAATAACATTTTATTCAACTCCCTTTTCGTCAAGTAGAGGTATGTTTGCAGTGTCATCAATACCTGCTTTCTTTCAATGTGTCTGGCTGTGCTATCTTCCTGAATCACCGAGATGGCTTTTAAGTCAAGGACATCAGTCTGAAGCGCACGAAATTGTACAATTAGTACATCGACATTCCTATTCATTTGAAGCCATAATAACTGAACAGAATACTCAGGAATATAAAGGTAGGTTTCACTCGAAAATTACTCTCAAAACAGAGAGACTTACTTTTAAGTCATCACAGATGTTTAACATTTTAACTCTACAGCACCACGTTACATAGCAGATTTCGTTCCTTATCCTAAAGGCTCTTAACTTATAGGAAATCATGATTTATTTCAAATTGATCTTTTCGACTTAGACGTAAATCTAACAATGATTCAAAATGTGTTTTTAGAACCACACAGTGTAGAAGCATGATGTCGCAAAAAATCACTTGAATATTTTGTGGAGAAAGTATTTAAATCACCTTTATAAGAACCTCCATTGTTTCATTCAGAACACA
>JXSR01S020710.1:25083-37526 GCA_000969725.1 Ophiothrix spiculata
AAAATTGCTAATGTTTTTATAAACGAAAAATAAGTCTTAAATGATACAGCACGCCCTTCATAAAAGTATAAACGCAGAAAAAAATTAGTCATTCGCGTAAAAGTGAGTCAATTTGTTCGTATATTGAAACACTGGCTCAAAATGCACCACTTCAGAATCATCATTGGCCAAGTGTTCGTATTGAATCAAAATTATTCCTTCTGGAAAAAATTATTATGTTTATAATGTTGGTGTTAATTGTTATTTTATCGGAAAAAATATTGGGATTGTAGTGTGTAATTTGGTGTGTGTTTTATAACCTAACTTCAATATCAATAATTTCAGATTATGGTAGTATTTTCAGTGTGTAATTTGCACAATTTTACTCAAAATTTATCTTATCATTGGTGTTTTGTCTTTTTAAAAGCCATTTATAGGCTGCATTTTGAAATCTTTCATCTTAATATTTTCCAAAATTACAACATCAGTTTATTTTATGATTCATTCAAAGTTTCAGTGATTTTTAAGTTCACATCGCTTGACGGCAAATGTTTGTCAAAAAGTCACATCATGATGTATGATGCCCAAATTATATCAACATGATCAACTTTAAAGAAGCGTTGGAGAAGTAATGGGAGAAGACGAATATTGATATTAATTTGCTATAGCAAATATATAGCTAAAGCGTCTTCTCTATCTGGGATATAAATTGTGGAATTTGTTTTAGTTGTTATGAGCCAAAAAAAAAAACCTGTTGCGGTTTGTGCGGTTCAAACGAAAAAATTACGGTACTCTAGGCAAAAAGCTTCGGCATGAACAAGTTCGATTGTCGATAGACTTGCATTTTGCTGTGGAAGCGACGTGAACACCCTGAAGGTAGCATGATTTAGAAAGAAGTATTTACAGCGCTGGACATTAGCACCCGCTCGACAGCCATCGGGTAACTTTGGTGTCGAAGGGTAAAAATTGAAAGTTACCTGCTTAACATGGCTGGTCAAAATTTTCAAAATTTGAGTTAAATTTACCCAAAAATAGCAACTTTTTGCAGAAACCACACACATTTCGACTTTATTTGTGTGGAAAAACGAACAAATTTGTGGCAAATTTAGAATATTTTAGATGTTAGAGCCTAGTGATGTTGAGTTTTTAATTATTAAACTTTGGGCATGTTTAAATTTCTTATCGGGCGGTAAAAACCAATGTCCAGTCCTGAGTTTTTAACCATAGAAAAATTTACTTGCCCTATGTCATGTATGTCTCCGCATAGGGCTCTGTCACACATCACGAAACGTACGAATAACGAACACTGGTTTGGTAAGGGCTCTGTCACACATCACGAAACATACGATTAACGAACGAATAACGTACACTGGTTTGGTCATTGAAATACATGTAATCGATTACCAAACCAGTGTACGTTATTCACACGGTACGGTGATGTGTGGCATGGCCTTAATAGACCGAAACATTGTACGTTATTCGTTCGTTTTGGCTCTATAAGGTGACGTGTGACGGAGCCCCAAAGCTCCCTAAATACTATAGTTTTTGGCTTTGTATGACCTGACTGCTCCAAGTTATTACATATAAATATAAAGCGCTGCTTCATGTAAAATATTTAACACAACTACAGCATACAACGCAGCCTAGCAAAAACCTTGATATATCATTCATTTTAAAGTAAAAACTACAAAAACTATAAAAAAAAACTTTAAAAAAAAAAGAGGAAAAACCTTAAAACACGTGAAAGCATAAAAAAGAGAAATGTATAAAACTTAGCTTTTAGATAAGACGTGTTGTTTCTAGTGATTGCATAAATATATATGATATAACACAGCGCCATGAATGCACGAAATATATTAAAGGTATCATTAACAGAAATAAATAGTGTGTTGTTTTACTTTCACCCGCCAGATGCACCATTCCATGAACTTAAAAGGTAACCCTGGGAAGGTACCAATGCGTTCATATAATTCAGAAAAGTTATTTACATTGAAAGTGTCAAAAAGTCATACAGTTTCACCATTCATTTTCATGGAAGATTTCTTGCATCAAGTACTGTAAGGGTTGGTTCAAAATAATTTGGCAGACAGAATATTCTATGCAACAACTTTCCGTGTTTAAATTATTTCCCCTTATACCCTAATGCACCTTGGAATTAGAACGGGGATTTGATGATATCGTGTAGAATACTTTATACCGTGTCGAATATTCCATCATGAAATAGTCGTTATTACATAGATATGCTTGAGATTTTATTGAATAACGAATAAATATTGCACAAAATTGGCATAGAATATATTCTATGGGAAGAAGTAACTTAGAACCGATCCTAATTGGCTCGGGGTAGGGGGGAAGTCAAGTATAATGTAGCAGGCATAGCGTGACCAAAGTTTTCCAAAACACCTCCTATTATAAGGTAATTTTAAGCCAAAATATACCATTTCCCCAATTTACAGCCTAAATAGGAATTTTACTGAAACCGTTTTCACACTAAGGTTTGCAAAAGTATCATAATTCTTGGAAATGGCGGTTTTTGACACCCTAAACAGTGTCACCTAATTCACCCTTGAATCCTCAAAAGTAACCCTTATTCTTGGTCACGCTATGCCTGCAACATTATACTTGACTGCCCCTCCCCCCCTTGGAGGTATTTGGTAGAATGAATCGGGCCTAACTGAAAACTTAAAATGATGTGGTTGAAAAAATCTCATCCCGAGTCAAAATGACCTTCAACGGATTGGTGAACAGATAGCTATTAAGAGGACTGCTAACAAACATAAACATAGGCCTGTATCCGTATATTTTGTTTGTTAACGAACCTATTGGACATCTGTAACTCTCTTTCTCAGGTTCTTGGTCAATAGCCAAATTGGTGTGTCTATGACAAGACTTGTCTGTGCCCATGATGACTTTGTTCTTTGTAAGTAGAAATGTCAGATACCGAGGCCCCACCCTGAGATGGATATGGGGCATTCAAATGTTTTGAACTTTAAAGGAGCATGGCCCGATTGCCTCAACTATTTGTTCACACTTATGAGATTTTGGTCCCCCCACAGTAATTGGAAAATGACATAATTTTCTCAATTTCCTCAAAAATGCAAGCACTTTGAAAGAAAAGTTTGGGGTTTGTATTAAACATACATCAGTCAAAAATTCTTTCTAGCTAAATAAGCAGTGTTTGATAAGAGTTAATGACCTTGATGATGAAAAGTGGATCATGATTGCCCCTTTAAGTTATTCCACAGACATGTGCCACAGACTATAGTATACAAATATTGACTGCTTTGAGGGGCACGGTTTAGATTATTTCCCGAGGTGATCTCAAAACCATGACTATACCCGAAGCGAAGCCGAGGGCATATTCATGGTTTTGAGATCACCGAGGGGAAATAATTTTAACCATGCCCAGAACAAAAAGCAATCAATATTCGTTTTATATACCGAATATATAGATTTTCGTCATTTGGTTGGTTAAAGGAACTGATAATGATTTACGATATTTCTCTTTTCAATGCTGACCGCGCTGTATTGTGCGCAAAATGTATTGAGCGGGCCTAGTGAAAAATATGCCCGGGCCTAGTAAAATCCATGCCTTCACTTTTAACCAATCAGAGGACAGGAATCTATATATGAGGTATATAATAGTTTTTACCAGGCTGTATAATGTCCAGCTTGGTTCAGGATTGTGGACTATCTCTATTCCAAGAAAATGACCAATCTGTTGTTGTTTCAAATAAATTTCGGATCGGAACTAACAATCAAACGCAGCCATCACGTATCCAGAAAAGCACGGGACATAGGTGAAGTACGCAACACCGTTTCCAATCAGTGATTCACAGTACTGCGACATCGCATGTGTAAATTGCATATGCAAAATTGTTACCAAAGCTCTGAATTTTCATGTCCGAAATTCATTTGAAACAACATAAGGTTTACAGTTGGAATGTAAGCTAAGCATATCATCCTCAAAACATCAGACTTCAACTGTTGAACAAATACCAAATTGTGCACATACAATACCTAAAAAGGTTTTTGCATATGCACCCTGCATCAGTGGCGTTGCCAGAGTTTTAGTATGGGGGGGGGTGCATTTTTTTTTTTTTTGACGACCGACAACTTTGAGACTCAAAAGGTAGACCCAAGTTTTTTCAACATAGTTTTTCAAAAACCGTAAAGAATTTTTTTTTTTTTAAAGGGCACACACATGACTATTTTACACATGTCTCAATTTCTGATGTATCTTACCAATTAAGTCAATTTTTCCAGTATTTCAAACAGATTGTTTAAATTTTACCCAAAACTGAGTGTTTCATTCCTGTAAGATATTCATGAGCTAGACAAGTGTTAACAACAGATTTCATGCTAGACCAAGTTCATGATGTCTTACATGAAGGATGAACCCAAAACTGAAGTTGTTCAAAATAAAACGACAAATCCTCTTCGACTTTAATTTTCCTACAGGTGACCCTTTCCCGAAATTTTGGAGGTGCGGCTGCACAACCCTGTGGTTATTCCACTGCCCTGCATATTGGTATAAAATAGGAAATAATGATTTTAAAAATAGTATTAAAAAATTAGACACAAAATCAGTATTATGTATGTACAATTTATTCCAGTAATTAAGTCAAATCTACATATATTTACATACATAGCATTCATAGATTCAACTAAAACTAGATATTAATTCCAATTTTTTTGTCATGATTACATTACTAACAACCTGTTATGAAGGGTTTCCCTCCAGGGGGGGTTACAAAAATTTTTTTGGGTAGGTATGTGAGATATGCGATATCCAACATAGGGTCTTGCGGAACAGATTTTTGGTCAAAAATAGGGTCTATGGAACTACTTTTTTCCCATAAAAATATGACTATTTGAGCTGAAAATTGCTCAAAATTAGCTTGAAAACATAATAAAACACACTTTTTGAGTCATTTTCTTTGAAAATGGGGTCTTCGGAACTGAAGAAATCTTGAAAAGAGCATCTTGAGGAGTGGCAGAGGAGGCTTGAAAAGGGGGTCTTGAGGGCGGCACATACCCGCACCTTCCGTCAATGTACAGGGCTAGAATTTCAGCGTGAGTCCGAGAGTCCACTCGCGAAAAGATTCGCGCAAACAAAACCACAGAGAGTCCAGCTAGATTTTCGTAAAATATTTCACGCAAACTGAATAGAAGAGAGTCCAAAGACTCACGCAAACTTCATCCAGGGAGAGTCAACCTGGACTCGCGTAAACGTAAACGAAATTCTACCCCTGATGTAAAGTACCCTGGTTTCACTAAGCTGGTGAATAAAGCATACAGAACAGTACTATGCACAAATCTCTATTCTTTCCCTCGCAGGAGTCTAGACTTGAGGAAATTAAAAACAGCCTCGACCGGGATTTGAACCTGGGACCTCCCGTTTTATATTTAAGCGGATGCTCTACCAACTGAGCTATCAAGGCTATTACATCGAGTCTTCGCCCCCGCGAGGGTAAGAATACAGATATGCGCATGATTCACCTCATGAACTAAGTAATAATTTATCATAGAACAGTGTATATAGGTGTAATTATACACCCTCAATGAAATGGTCAAATTCCTGAATGATTACACAAAAGCTCTTGAAAATTTCACTTATAAAATGTCATATTTCCAACTTAATTCTGAGATTTGATTGAAATTCATATCAAGTATTGTTGGCAAATACTGTATTTTCACTGGTGATAACCCTATCATTCAGTAAACATCAGTTTTTTAATACTACATCAATATTTACATACCATGCCTGACACATGTTCAGACCAAAGTATTAAGCTCAATTCATAGTCGGCCTCCAAACAAAATTTTTCCTACCAAACATTTGGTCGTGACGTAAAAATGACGAGTGACTCCAAACAAAAGAACTTCAACACCGAGTTCAGACCAAACAAAATTTCGCGCTAGATTGCACATGTTATTGAATTGCCATATACATTTGACCAAATGTTTGCTACCCGTTCATAGTTTAAGTTCGATGGAAAATATTTGGTGACGTCACGACCAAATGTTTGGTAGGAAAAATTTTGTTTGGAGGCCGAGTATGAATTGAGCTTTATTCTTAGTCACACTTCCAACTCTCGAGACTGGGTACAACAAGATATGACCAGTATTGACTGCATGCAAACAGCCGTGACTTAAAACAAAGTTCCTTTCAAATTGAACATAAGAGCCCCCAATACAATGTAACAATATTCTATACCGTTGCGCAATCACAGGCCTATCAAATTCCACATTTGTTTACCACATATAAAGTTCAACCAAAATCAGACATACATTATTCTTTAACACAATGATAGGTTTTGCTATTTTTCGCCCCAATAAGCTTACTACTGAATTTTGTTGTTGTTGTTGGTTTTTTTTTACTTGCCAAAATATGTTCACCCAGTTGTGAAATAATATCAGACAAACAAAATTCCACATTATGATAATTGAAATCATGCTATCAAATTTAACAAAAATCTTTAAAAGACAAATATTTTTCTTACATCCTGTACCACTTCATATCTTTTCACTACATGTTTCACTTTAATGCTACATGATTTGTGATTGGTTGCATAACTGAATCGACTATGTCATCGACCAATAAGCAAGGGACTTTATGAATGGATATTGATTGGTTACATACCTGAATCGACTATGTCATCGACCAATAAGCAAGGGACTTTATGAATGGATATTATATCATTTAATAGAGTGAAGCAGGGTATTTTAGCTGCATTTTCATGAATGTGGGCCTAGGTAGTAATTTTGCTTTAATGAGGTTATGCTTTGCTTAGGTTTTTGATAAATAAAAGTCCATCATTGACATTCAAGCAATCTACAGAACATATGAACAGATTTTAGGATATTTACAATATTTACAACATACAAAAGAGTGTACCCAAAATGGATATATCAAGCAAACATTATAGGTTGATAAATTTGGAATTTAGAGAACGCTGCTTATTGCAAAAGACGTAAATTATTTTGTTTGTAAATTTGCTTTTTACAAGTTTAAGCAGAATAGTTTAGTTTATTTTTATCTATAAACATTTTTCTTTTAAATGCTTACATATGCAGAATACCATAGTTTGCTAATTTCACAACAAGATGGATGGAGTCACGGCTAGTTCAATTGAAATACTTATATAAACACTTATAGAAAAATTGCGGCATAGACTTGACCTATGTGACTGATAATAATTTCAGCTATGGTCCTGATTATTATTTTATCAGAATACAAATACTGTAATAATATGACGATAAGGAAGCAAGGCCTGAAAATCAATTTAGACAATGGCCAAGGATAATGCATAAGCTTATTAGTTTGAGTCTGAAAAAGGCTTTATTTGTTTAGCGTTACAAAGACAACAAATCAGTCCAGTTTGGACTATGAAGTTCAGCCACTTTAAGGGGGAATATGCCTTTGAAAGGCCTAAAAATGACAATTGCAAATTCAGATAGAGGACAAAATTACCTTTCTTTTGCTTTTTGTTTGACAACAATCGGAGCTTCCGTTCAAAAGTTATGGTCGAAAATGTAACTTCACAAGCAAAATCTTTTGTTTTATTTCTTATGTATTTTATTGTTTTTTCAAGCTGCGATATTTAACGTTTTCGGCTTTAAAATCCTATATCTCGAAAAATAATTATGCTGTTGATCTCTAGTTTTCAAAATTATTAGTAATAATTCACTTTCTAATTATGTAATATATAATTAGAGCAATACAGCGTTTCTAAAATATACAAAACCCTAAAAATCAGTGTTTCTAGACAAAATTGCCGATAACTCAAAAGTGAATTTTGACGATATGTCATCGCTGCGCGCAAGATATCTCAAAAACGATTTACTCTAGAGAGATGGGATAAAAAGCAAATTGAAGTATACTGATTGGGCTATAGAATGAACCAGAATGGTGCCAATTTTGCAATTTGCAATTTTCATTTTTAGGCCTTTCAAAGGCATATTCCCCCTTAACACATGGTTTTTTTTTCTAAATACAATTCACCAATAATGCAAGTCAGAACAGAAAAAAATCTCTGATATTCTTACAAAGTCTAGAAGTGAATGAACAATCCAGTCAACAAGTATATCAGTTCTGGGAATCATTTCAGATAATGGCCAAGGATAATAACAAACAGACTTTTGTTTGATTGGGCAGGCCTTCAAAAGGCTCGTATTTGTTTAGTGTTACATATAAAGCAAATCAGCCAAGTTTGGACTTCACTGCATGACCTGTACCCCTTGGCTTTTTTTCATCATCCATGTGACACCTAAAACCATTTCTATATTTCCATATACAGTTACAGGCTTCTAAAAATATGAATGGATCAAGTTACACCAAACAAACTATAATTCCAGGTCATTGCAAAACAATGAAAGGAAACAATCACACTTCCTTGATCCGATAACACACACTCTGATAACACATGCTCTGTTATCATTTCGCATGAAATATCAACATATCATTGGCCTGATCAAACAAGTCACATACTTGCCAACATTTGAAAACTGGAAAGAGGAACAAACTAGCACATTTTTGTCCAAAAGGAGGAACATTTCCCATTTTCCTATACTTTACTATAGGGTGGGTTTTACAAAAAGAGGAACGGATAGGTAAAAATTACCGTTTTCTTATGCCAAAAACAGGACCGTTCCTCTTAAATAGGAACAGTTGGCAAGTATGAAGTCAGTCACATGCTCAAAAATATCACGTGTGAATCAGATAAAATACAGTTGTGAATTTGAAATATAAATTCATCAAATACTGCCGCTTTGAAACCTGAACTAATATTGCAACTGTGTTCCATGTTGTACCAACATGCAACATATGTGCAAAATTGCGATTAAGTTCCAGTGCTGTATAGGTGATATTTTTCCTGCTCCATTTATTTTTTCCTTTTTGTACTCAACTTGTCTATACTCTATAGACCTTGAAGTATGCAACAAACAATCAGACTCCGCTACGAGATCTAAAGCATATCCCTTGTATTCTACAACATTGTGAATTGGTGATTTTGAATTGTGTAAGAGACTAGTATTGGTCGATTAAAATTGATTAAGACCAAATCACTGTGTATTAATATTTTCTTACATGGATTCTTCACGATTATGATATTATTTCTGGCCAATTTCATTACTAACACATGGACAAACATTTATCATAAGTTAATTTGAATATTCAGCATGATTTGGTACGTTGTTATAATTTCAGAAATACAGACTAATTTACTTCCCTGTATGGTCATATTGGTTTATGTGCGTTAATTGGCTGCTTGTTGCATACTTCTAGATTTACATAGTATAGTGTGAAAATAAATGTTCCATGAAATATAATGTGAATGTACTGTGCTTAAGGCGACAAAAAAAAAGTTCTACGGGCAGGCCGACATTTCAAGTAGTCAGTTGGGAATTTTTTTTCTACAAAATTTTCTTTGGCCAAAAATAATCCTAAAATCCGAAAAATGGGAGGAAAAATGAAAAAAAATTACGAATTTTTCTAAAAGAATTTAGCCAAAATGTAACAATTGGCAAAATCTAACAAAATGCAAATTTAGGGTCGGTCAGGCCTGTAAATCATTTTTTTTTAAAGATAATTTTGGTCGCCTAAGGTAAAATTTTCACCAGTGCAAAAATATTCTTGTTTGTAGTACTGTAAACGGGAATATTTTCGCAAGCATAATTTTCCGCGAAAACCAGGCAATCACGACCTTTTCGCACGTGTTAAATTAGTGTTTTAAGCTTCATTACATAGACCTGCACAAAAAATGAATGTATTCGCGGGGTGTTATATTCTCGGTTAGATGTTGATTTGCGAAAATTTAACCCTCGCGAAAATAACCCTGTTTTCAGTATTTGATTCAATTTCCCTTGATGACCCCATGCATCCGCTACCCCAAAGTTCTACTTGAGGCTGAAATCCAGGGACAGAGACCAAGAGGAAGGCCGACCAAGAAATGGAGAGACTGCATCAGAGATGACATTTCAAAGATAGGAATACCATCACTAGCAAAAGCAGGAAGAATGGCCCACAACCGAAAGATCTTGCAGGACATCATGATGCAGATGGCAAGGCAGAGTGAACTTCTACCCGTGCCGATGCCCTAGGTCAAGGTAGGTCAAGGACCCCATGCAAATTCTTGTATAATATTCAGATATAATTCTATTACGAACATGATGATACTTGGCTAGGTGGTGGCGTTTCTGCAAGGAGCTTCTTGGGGTTGATGGTGACAGTCTTGGAGGTATTATCCGTCTTGTAGATGCCTACCAAACGATCGGCTAACTCAAACATGTTGTTACGGAGGGAGATCACAATGAATTGCGCATTCTTGGTTCTCTCCTGTGGGTGGGAAAAATGAAAAATATTGTTGGAAGTTAATATGACTGTTGGAATCAAACTGTACAGTGCATTTTTGAGAAAGACATTGAATTGTCAATGTGGTTTCAACACTTTCATCATCAAATTACAACATTCACTATAGCAAGTTTCCATACATGAGTAGAAATAAGGAACTCACAAATATTAATGATGTGGGTAAAATATCATTTTTTGAATTATATTTATCAAAGTTAAAATGTGATGACTCACCCTGAAAAGGGGAGGGGGACTTTGCGACAGACCAATCTTCCAGAAACTGATGAAATTAGGCAGCGAAAAATAAAGAAAATATTAAGAATTTCCAGCAAATTTTCTGTTGTAAAATCTGATCGCCTTGATCAATTTCAACAAGTAAGGTCAGATGAAATGATAAAATCAAAATTGATATCATCTACAAAGTCCCCCCTTTCGGGGTGAGCCATCACAAATGTCATTTTCTGATTTATATTGATCCATCGAGATATCATAGAAAGAGAGTGGATGGAACCAATTCTTTTGTCCAATGTCCGTTATAAGTGATTATCTTTAAATGTGTTTTGGGTATACCCTATTGAAAACAAATTGTTTCTAAATGAAGACTCGCACTCCCAACACAATGGAAACAATAGCATCATGACATGATACTTAATGTGCGGAACGTCATCCTTGAAAAGGCTGGCGAGTGCCCTTTATCGGTGAGGGATCGATCATTTTAAATTAGCGCCAGATTTAAAAGTTGAAAACAATTCAAAGTATTGACTGCACAAAAATGTATAGTATAGCACTCTCTCTGAAAGAAATTGGCCATTCCCTAACGACAAAATCTTTTTACTTCCTGTCCTTTTTCTAGGCCTATATTCTATATGGCCGAGTTTGGCCAAAGACGAAAGTAACATTTCTATAGGGCAAAATATCTCAAATATCTGTATTTTATAAAATTATGTCCGCCGACTCCCGCCAGATTATCTTTAGTGGTATTAAACTCATGTCAAAATGTTGCCTTGTAAAAATTACAGCTGCACAAAATCATTAATTTTCATTCCAAATGATGTTCGAGTCACATTTGGTTGTGATTAGCAAAGTGTTGATGTTGTACCACATTTGATAGTATATGTAACAGCATGTGATTTTACACAATAAAGAAGAAAATTAAGTTTCAAAACAAACTTCCGGTTTGGGTCATGTAAAGTTCATTCCAAGAACCCTGTAAGTTCTGTGGAAATCACGTAACATTGTGAGCTGTCGGATAACCATCATATACATCAAACGTGAATTTGAAGTGCCATTACTATTCAACTAACAAAGGAGAAATCGGATTAGATTATAGTGTATATTAATGGTGCTCTCTCCTTTTATGATATCTCTATGATTGATCAAAGTTAAAATGCTGTAAATGTTCTACACCTTGCTAGATTTAATTCACAAGGAGTAATAAATTCTTAGCATTAAATACATGCATAATTTAAAGAGATTCTGACGAGTAAGGTAAAATGTCAAAATTTATACCCTTTCAAATCATGAAGTTATGTCCTGTTTAAAAGCAATACTATATGATCTTATCAGTAGGCTGTCCCCTATTATCCATGACATTTGATTTTTTTGACTGATTGGGTTTGTTTTGGTAGATATTGATAACTTCCAAACAGTTTGACTTAAAGGGCCAATTCATGATCCACTTTTCAACTTTAAGGTCACTTCTATCAAAATTGAGGTTTTTTCAGCTAGAATGAATCCTTGACTGGTGTATGTTACAATCCCAAAACCATTCTTTCAAATGTGCTTGCATTTCTGAGAAAATTGCAAAAATGTGTCGTTTTCTAATTATTGTCGGGCCCTGCTGAAAAGCTTGTAACTTGAAAATGAATTGTCGGAATCAAGTGAAATTTTCAGCATATATTTATGTTGTACTCTTCTTTGTATTTATCCAGAAAAGTGGAAGGGTCAATGTCACATCAGAATCATGAATTGCACCTTTAAAGTTCAGTTATGGCAATTTGTTGAAATAAATAGGAAAGTGTATATCGCTCATTCCGAAAAATCGGGTGCCAATAGCATATTTTACGTTCTTTTGTCCACAAAAACCTTCCAGTGCCTTTATCTCTTC
>JXSR01S020711.1:19461-36351 GCA_000969725.1 Ophiothrix spiculata
AAAAGTCATCAGTTCTTTAGATAGAATAAACGAAAATTCTCCTTGAGTGGATCCAACTTCAGTCAATATATTAGTTGACAAAATATGTACAGCCTCGTCATTGAAATTCGTAAATGTAGCAATATTCGTACAGATGCAGTAATGTCATGGAACAGCAGAAATGTCAGTTTTTAAAATCTATACCAGGCTCACCTGAACTCTGCAGTCAAATAACGGCACCAGCCGGCAGCAAAAGCAATCCAAATTAGAGAACGATTGCATCAAATCAGCAAAGTGCACTTGCAAGGGAAAGGGGAACGAGGATGGTGGCAGCAATAATAATTGAAGTTCACACGGGGAAGAGCAGCAAATATGAAGCTCATGATAAGGAAAAAGGGGCAACATGAACAATAATTGATGTTCACAAGGAAAACAATCCATTAATTGTTACAATCCATTGTAACATAGTTCATAATGAAGTTTCAACTTGAAGTTCCAAACAATGGATGAACTGCAAGTTTATGTAGCAAAATTATGCAGCCATGATGTTGAAATCCACAAAGTCCATTCGTAGAAAATCGTCAAAAATTCCGCTTGGAAATTACAACCAAGTCCATATGAAGAAGAAATGAAATAATTCATACATGAAAAATGATGAAGTCCATTTTTAAAAATATTGCAGAAATTAAAATGATGAAGTTCAAGCAGCCAATATTGAAGAAAATTAAAAACCAGTCCTTTTCGAAGAGTAAGACCAACGCATGCCACCAATTTGTAAGGGGGAAATCTTACAAGGGAAATGAGACGACAAGGCACTGGTGAAATAAAGACGACGGCTCAAGCGTTCAACTAAGAGTTTCATAACAAATTTAATAAGCTTAACAGAACATGATGTGAAGTGGTTGAAGGCAAAATCAGGAGTGAGTCCAGACTCCAGACCATGTGCTTTCAATCCAGCCAGGCTTGGGCTGTCAGCTGATTGGCTAACAAATCCACCATCTCACACTCGATTGGACAACCTTGCATTCTGTTGTCAGGAGAGACCCAGCCAAGCATAGCCCTGTGGAGCAAGTGATCTGTGTTGACTGTGAGTGTGTGAGAGGCCTAGACTTGATTCAAGACCCTTGGTCAACTTTTATTTGATTTTGCTTCTTACATGCGGCTGGTGATGGATCTGGTATTTTAGAGGATGGTAGTACCTTGTGTTGGTCTGGATCATTGGTGTTAAGTAGTGTGCTGGGTTGATGGCAACAAGTTGGTGCTGGATCTTATATAGCATGTTAAGACTAGCTGCATTTCTTCTCCACTCTAGTGACTTCCATTCCAGATCTTTAAGCATGGAGGTCACACTATCTCTGCGCTGATGTCTCTGTGTGACGAACCTAGCTGCTTGGCGTTGGATGTTTTCTACCTTTGTGATGTCTTTCTTGCTTTGAGGGCTCCAAACAGAACTGCAGTACTCCACATGGGGTCTGACAAGGCTGATGTATGCCTGCTCACGGGTGTTTATGGGCAGTTACGAAGGTTGCGGCGCAGAAGACCCAGCATCCTGTTGGCTTTGTTGGTGATTTTACCAATGTGGTTCTGCCAAGACATGTCAGAGGAGAAAGTCAACCCAAGATAGGGGTAGTTGGAAACTGAAGTGAGATTGTTGTCTCCCAGGTGATAGTTAGCATCAATGATCTTGGCACGCCTGGTAAACCTGATCAGATGACATTTATCGGCATTGAACAGCATCTGCCACTTGTTGGACCAGTTGTTAAGAATATCCAGATCTTCTTGTAACTTTGTGCTGTCATTGGTGGATGATATAGATCGGTACTGTAACAGGAGACAGTCATCTGCGAATAACCTCAGTTTCGATGATATTCCGGTTGGTATGTCGTTGATGAACGAGAGGAATAGCAGAGGTCCTAACACAGTTCCTTGGGGGACCCCTGATGTTACTGGGGTCCAGTCAGAAGCTTGGCCGTCGACAACTACTCTTTGGTGGCGTTGAGTCAGGAAGTTCGCTATCCATTGGAGTAATGGTTCTTGATGTTGAGGAGTGAGAGCAGCTTTGTAACTCCTTCACAGGTAACATTGATTTTGTTCATGGGTGGATAGTTGTGGTCGACATCTGGTAGAGTAGAAATGATCTCTTTGGTGAAGACGGAACTAAACTGTGAGTTGAAGGCTGTAGCTTTACTTTTGCTATCAAACAAAACTTTTCCATGTGATTTCAGGGATGAGATGTTGGCAGGCTCCTGTTTTTTGGAATTTATATATTTCCAAAATGATTTGTTCTTGTCTTGAGGATCGTTGAACATGTTGCTCTGAAACTCCCAGTAGTTGCGCTTACACTTTTTCTTCAGCTCTTTCCGAAAATCTTTAAATGCCAACCAGTCAGAGGCTTTTTGCGATTGTTTTGCTCTGTTAAACAGTCTCTGTTTCCTTTTGGACAGGCGCTTGATGTCCCTTGTAATCCATGGCTTTGATGTTGGCTTAGACATCTTTGATGGTATGTGTCTATCAATCAGGTCAGTGACTTTAGTTCTAAACAAGTCCCAATTCTGTTGAACAGAGTACATGATCTGGGTTGTCATCGAAAAAGGCCTGTTGGAAACTATTCAGATCTGCTTGGAGACTGTTCATATCACCTCTGCTGTACATGAAGATCTTCCTGGGTTGCTTCTTGCTGGTTTTCGGTTTGAAATTAAGTCCAAAACATACCATGAGATGGTCGCTCAAGCCGGGAAGAACAGTGCAGTTTTCAATGAAGTTGGGATGGGAAGTAAGTACTATGTCCAGAATGTTCTGTGTAGCACCACTTATTCTTGTTGGTTTTGTAACAAGCTGGTCAAAACAGTTGTTGTTGCATATTTCAAGGAGTTGAGCACAACGTGCAGACTCTGTAGCGTAAGGTTTGACAGTTCTTTCTGGCCAGTTTACGTCAGCTAAGTTAAAATCTCCAGCTATGACAGTGACAGCATTCTTGTATTTTTGCTGGATTTCATCAAGACTGTCTGCCAGTTGGGTAAGATTAGAAGAAGCTGATTTAGGTGGTCTATAGAAACATCCCAATATGAGAGGTTTGTAACCTTGAATGTGAAACTCCAGCCACATGAGCTCTGCATCTGTAATGTTAAGGTTACACTCTGTAGCAATAAGATGATCACGAATCATAATGCAGATGCCTCCTTTATTCCTAGTTGGTCTATATTTCCTGTATATTATAAAACCAGGTGGTGTAACTTCGGCTGTAGAAATATTATTTTTGAGATGAGTTTCGGTACCGATTATGATATCTGGTTTTTGTTCATCGATAAGGGTATCTAAGATTGGTATTTTGTTATAAAGTCCATCAAAATGGATAACAACAGCCTTCAACTTGTTGGTCCCATCTGAAGTGTTCCTGACACACTGTTGGATGTAAAAGAACGTCACGGGCAATTCGAAAAGAGTAGGGAAAACTTTCCCGGTCATGTTGACTATAGTATACCTTCAAAAGTATATCATTTCTCTCTAGACTAGGACCAGAGACTAGAGTCTAGAGCTTCGCGTTTGACTCCAATCGGAGTGTTGCGAAGTAGCTAATAAGCGGAAGCAGAAACGAGAGACTTAACTCCGAAACATTTTGTTTATGATTTTTACCGCAAAAAGAGTGTCACCCAAAACAGTTTTAACCTGACCCAAGACAGTTGATGAGGATACAGTTTTGAATTTGTTGTCTTAAATTAACGCAAGCAAGTCCACAGGTCTTGATAATCTCCCAGCAAAGTTTTTGAAAGAGGCTGCCCCAATCATCAGTAAACCCATAACTCATATCATCAATTTATCTATTGAATTGGGTGAAGTACCTAATGATATGAAAAAGCTAAGGTGGTGCCTATCTACAAAAAGAACTCGAAAACTGAAGCTGGCAATTATCGACCCGTGTCCATTCTTAGTGTCGTTTCTAAAATTTTTGAAAGAATAATGTTCAATCAGCTTGAAAATACATCAAAGATGAGTCTCTACTTTACGAGTTTCAGTCAGGTTTTAGGCCATCTTTTTCAACAGACACCTGCCTTATCCATCTGTCAGATTACATCAGAAAAGAGTCGGATAAAGGTAACTATACTGGTATGGTTGTCTTAGATCTCCAGAAGGCCTTCGACACGGTCGACCATAATATTTTATTAGGTAAATTGAAGGCCATGGGAATGACTGTGAAATATGGTTTAACTCATTCCTTACCAGTAGATCCCAAGTCGTTGACATAGATGGCGATCATTCTGGGCCCAGGGAAATTAATTGTGGAGTTCCGCAGGGTTCTATCCTGGGTCCCCGGTTGTTCCTCATCTATGTCAATGACATGGCTGATGCTGTCAAGTGTAAATTGTTATTATATGCAGATGATTCAGCTTTGATGGTCTCGCATTGGAATGTTGAGGTCATTCAGGAGAGACTTAGTGTTGAGCTTGAGGGTGTTAATAACTGGTTGATTGACAATAAATTGTCTCTTCACCTCGGCAAAACCGAGTCAATCCTTTTTGGTACTAAGCATAAACTTGCGAGACACTCATAGCTGAACATCAAATGTGGTGAAACCTCAATTACTCCAAAATCTGAAATTAAATATCTTGGTCTTGATTTAGATCAGTCCTTGAGTGGTGAAATTACAGGTATAAAAGTCATCAAAAGGGCCAATTCCAGATTAAAATTTCTTCACAGGAAAGGGAGTTTTTTGAGTTTTATACCAAGAAAATGTTAGTTTCTGCTTAAATCCAATGTCACTATGATTATGCTTGTTCAGTTTGGTACACTCCCTAACTAAACAAATAAAAGGGAAGCTTCAAACTACTCAGAACAAAATAATCAGAAATATTCTTCGCCTCCCCGCTAGGTCTCATATTGGGGCTAGTGAATTCCTCAGGGTAAATTGGCTGCTGGTTAATCTCAGGGTTTCTCAAATTATTGGCAAAAGTCCCTCATACCTAAGTGAGGGAATCATTAATTCTCATAGAGTTCATAGGCATAACACTAGATCTGGGTCAATGGCCTTATTCAAACCTTGCATGGGCTCACATGGTCAAAAAACATTTGTGTACAAAACAATCATTCTATGGAATTCACTGCCTCAAAACATTCAATCCCAACAATGCAGGGATATGTTCAAAAAAGAGGTGAAATCCCATTTGTTTGATCTCTTCCAAGAGTCTGAAGTTGATAATTTTATGTTTTATTAGTTTGGATCAATTAAATTTGATTCTTCATCAGGCTGGCCCTGTTTTTTATATTGTTATCTATGCCATATAGTGTGCTTTGTGTATTATGTGTTTTTCTGCTGGTAATTTTTTAAGTATCAATGTAGTGTGCAATAATTTTATTACTTCTATCACTGTTAGGCTCAAGGACCACAATGGAATTAAGTGTACTTGTATGTGTACTTTTTGTGTTTTTATCCTTGGTTACCCTAAATAAAGTGAAATGAAATGAAAAATGAAACATTCCCTGACAAGGGTATAGCCTTAGGGCTAGGCCTATATTTCAGAAAGACAGTGATTCAAATTCTTTATCTGACATACATGTCAAGCCCGAAAGAGCCCTTAAAAATATGATAAATATGAACAAATTGTGCAATATTTCCATCATTATTTAGGTTTTTAATATCGTGAAACGCCATGGTTATTCAAACTTATAAAGGATCAAACGTACGCGGGAGTCTAACATAATTTATCGAACATTCTATTTATTGGATTATTGAATTAAATATGAATGTCTGTTAAAGTTAATCAATGTTGGGAATCAGGTATTTTCCTATCATGTTAAACGACGGACAGTTATATAATATGCCTATATAGAGGCTAAAGCCCCGGCTAAAGCCCGTGTCGCACGGGGAAACTTTATAAAAATTTGTGTCAGGGACTGCTAAGCGACATCAGGTAAAACTGATAATCACCATCAAGAAAAGTAACAAAAAATAATAAAAGTAACTTCAAAGGAAAAGACAAGTTAACAAAATTAAAGATTTGATAGGTTTACAACTGCTACTACGCTCATCATAGAGAAATTTAATGAATGTTGATTTTATCGCTATGGTGTGACCCACACAAAATCTGAATGATGCGTTTCAAGAGAAACTAATGGTATATATGCCTTCAACACGGGTGGACAGTCTTTAATACTTGATGAATATAAAAAGCGTCAAAAGTGAAATGTTCAAACCAATATTTCTAACACCATATATTTTCTGTATAATTTTTATGACTCACAAGTGACATCGGCCAACGCATGCGTGATGGTACAAACCATTACCAGATTACGCTGATAGTGTATAAAATGAACTGCATTTTAGATGTTATGGCATCCTTTGGTGAAACAAAAGCCATGGGCTCGTGCTGTATCTCTAATATGCTGGAATCGCGTTTCGAAATTAATGATAGATTCCCTTGTTTTTTTTGTTTTTTTTCATGTTGCCCGTGTTTATTGTTGTGTATGTATTTGACATTTCAATGAATTATCATGCAAATGAGCGAGATAAATTAGCGTCGCTATTTCCAATTTAAAAATGGCTATTCAATAGAATGTGAACATGATTTTACCTGAAGATGCAAACAAATAGTTTTGAATGGTTAAATGTTATCGTCTTTTGTTTTCAACCAGTGTTACATAAAACGCTGTAATCAGGTTTGGATCTAATTTGATACTTGATTTAAATTTCAATTCATTTCGCTCACTTCATGATAAGGAATCATGATAATTGTTGATATGTCAAACTAGAATCAAGTGTTTCTAATTCATCTCGTCTCACTTCACTGCCCAGACTGTTATCAAAATCTTTTGTTTGATAACGGGCTCTAGACCACATTCTTAAAAATAACGGTCAGGGCAACGAACTTTGAACAAAAGAAACACAATGGATAATTTATGAATAGAAAAGGACTAAACGTGTATTGTTAAAGAAGTGGCCTGCTAAGATGGTTAAGGTTTCTGTCGAGACTGTTTTTTCATGGCATAATTATTGTCTCAGCCCTTACTGGCCTTTTGATTATGTCCACAATATCATTTTGTGTTTTTTACTTATGCTATGGGTTCAGATTAAATAGAGGGGTCTACATGGGTGGCAAAAATCTACACAGATGTCGCGTGTCGAGAATTAAGCTTGTCACTCACGTGTCGCATGTAAACGTTTCTTAACTTACATGTGTCGCATGTAGTAACCCTTTCTAACCCGAAAATGTCGCTTGTTCTTTTTTGATACTTCAAAAGGTCGCGTGTCGAACGTTAACACCGTATTTTGCAAAAAATTCCGTCACTTGATATGACACCATGTGTCGCGAGGTCGCAGGATAAGGAGGGCCGTGTTGCGAGGTTGCGCGTGTCAAATTTTACCCATGCAGACCCCTAAATAGCGTGGACCTACATCACAAATCTACATTGTGGTGAAAATAAACCTTGGAAAGCCCATGGAATCCCCTAATTGTGTTTTAACAAACTAGGCAAATTTTGTAATTTTGACCTCGTTCAATGCACATGGTGTGACGTGCAGGAATACTTTATACACACTGATCTCAGATACTTCCAGATGTCGACTACCAACTGTACATGTATGTACATATAACAGGACAAGAAAAAAGGATAGAAAATAAGTCTTCAAAAATCATACTTTATATTGAATTGTTTTAATTATTTTTCTGAACTTACAGGGCCATAAAAAGCATGGAAGTACAAAGCTTCTACGGCGACCCATAGCACCACCTCCACCTCCAGCCCCCAAACAGATCAACACAACCAAAGTATCCAACAGCTCTAGCCACAAGTTCTTACAGTCACCGGAACAGACTCTTTCACAGACCAGATGTGTACCTTCTGCAGCAAGTATCATAGAGAGCCAGGAGGATGTGGGACGGTATATGTCACCAACACCTTCGTTCGAGTCAGATATTCAAGGACAGTTGGACAGGAGGTTTGTGATTTCACAATTTTTTTTTCAAATTCTAAATTTGGCTTACATTTCATTCCTATAATCAGTGTCACAATTCTTTGAACGATATACAAAAACATCTAGATTGCAGGGCCAATTATTTACAAAGTGGATCGGTACGTATGCTGCAATTCGTGGTCATGTGATCGATTTTGTCAAAATCCTTGAAGGCAACATGGGTGTTTCCTTGTCGTATTATTTAATTATACAAAAACTTACTAGCCTTAATTGAAGTGAAGCATTTCCCATAGCAAAAAATAAACTATAGGCCTACACAACGGATAGCCAGCAGCTGGCCATCCGATGGCTATCAGATGGTATACCATCTGATAGCTATCCAATGGCAATTTCACATGCAAATTAGTTGCCGTCTACTGGCCATTGGCTGGCTTTTTCCCCAATGGTACTGAGTTTATTTATTTTACAAACTAAGTTTCTTGATGGCTTAATGATAACAGTGTTCATAAACTAAGTTTCCCGATGGCTTCCCAATGATACTGATGATCATTTATTTCACAAACTAAGTTTCTGGGTTGCTTCCCGATAGCTGTTTCCATAAACAAAGTTACCTGATGGCCTCCCGATGTGCCATCAGCTGGACATCGGCTAGCAAATGTCTTTCTGTTACCTATCGGAAAGACATCGGATACAAAGACATCGGGTACCCGATGTCTTTCTGATTGCAAGGGACAGAGCCATCGGGAAGACATCGGGTAGCCGATGGTTTGGGATGGCTACAAAAAGCCATCGGATGGTTATCCGATGGTATTCATTTTTAGTATGGGTTGGGTTTTCTCAAAATACTCTGTAAATAAGATTCCTGTGTAGCTTTTAATATTGCTCATTTTGGATATGTAACCCGTCATATCAAAACATGTCATGGTCAGTTGTCGGAACCCAAGTTTCTCATTGTACGACACCAATAACATCAAATTATACCAAACTTGAAATTGGATTTTCTTTTTTGCTGGTGGCCAATATATAGTTTAAAATGGCAACATGATGCGATAAGTCCACAAGGTATGGATTGATATATGATCACCCTTAACAAAAAATATTCATCTTCAAGTATGACATAACACGATGTTATCGGTTTGAAATCGCACATCTGATATGAAAAAAAAGGCATATTGTACGTTTCATAATTTTCAACCTGATTTAATTCTTTTGCAAGTGAATTTTAGGTCAAGGGTAGATCTATATTTTTATTGAAGGTGTATGTAAAACTATTTAAAACAAACATTTAATTTTTATTGTCATATTCTGCTTTATATTTTCAGGTATCCAACTCCTCAGAACACACCATTCAGCCCCTTGAAGAAACATGTTACCAAAGTGAATCCAACTCCAGAAATGGCTCCACAGACAGATCTCAAATACATCTTGGAGTCCCGATACAAGATTATGATGAAGGAGCGACCTAAGACATTTGAAGCCAAATCTCTTGTAAAGCCAATGAAACCCAGAGGGCCGGCATGTTTTCCACTCCGCGAACCAAAACGTCTTCCAGAAATAAGGTAACAAATAGACTTTTATAAAAAACCACAATAGCAATTGGAGTATCCAACTTTTATTAGAGAACCAATTAACATTTGTCAGTCTCTGTGCAAGCATACTCTAAATTTTCTCATTATTTTTTTGTAACCTGCTGCTGTGATTGAAGAGCTTGTGCCATAGCTGTCGCACAAGAGTGTGACATAAAAAAATTAAATTGTCAAAATTTCAGTTTCAAGTATTCATATTTTCTATTTGATTGAAATTTAAAAAGTTGTGATGGCAAATATGTTTTCTATGAAGTGCTTCCCCTGTATAATGAGCATGAACTACATTGCATAAAAAAAATACCTTATAATGTTGATTTGAATGCTGAATTGATTTATAAATTAATATTAACTCCTGAAAGTTTTACCTTTATATTTAATGATTTTATTTATGTTGAAAATGAGTTAAACAGGTTTCTCAACACATTTCACCTCGCATCCATGATATTTTCTCAAAAAGTGAGGATGAGTGGCAACAGTTTTGAGTTTATATTCATGTTTAATGATTTTATTTATGTGTGTTATGATTTTCTTACTCGACAGACATGAATTCCTATACTTAGATGCTGATGATCCACGATATCATGAACATACAATACCAGAATTCACTCTAGAAGATTTCACCATCGACCCAAAAGATGTTAGACCCATGTACCAAAGAAGTAGATTAAAAGAAGCAGTGCTATCGAAACAAAACTTTAAGAAGATAACTACATTATTTGCATCGTTTGTAGATAAACCAAAACAAGAGCGCATTCATACAATACAACTCAAAGGTAAGGGGGACTCAGTGAATGAAAGAGTTTTGAAAAGAAAGCTATGGAAAAGGAAACCAAAGAACCAAGGTACCCCACAATACACATGTACGGAAGTGAGAGGAGGAGCGTAAAATAATTATACACTATTATTTAAATCATTAAATTCCTACAAAACAAATCTGCAGGGTGCATATGCCAGCAGTGAGTGCAACTATGTAGCGGTAAAAAAGGCACTGGGCGCATTTTTAGTTTGACTCAGGTGAAAAGATAAAGTCTTGAAAACTACGCGATGCGATACATATGTTTACTCTACGCATTTATTGCATTCAGATTTTTATGATTTGTAAGAAATTTAATGACTTCAATTTAACGTACTAAATTCAGAAACACTTTTTATGCGAACCAAAAGGAATATATGGTAGTATATTCAGTAATACCACTATGGAAGGAACACTGGTTACTGAGAAGCCATTTACTGTAAACGACAATATTTCCGCGCTCAGTAATTTCCTGCGCTCAGCCAATTTTGGACCATTTCGCACGTTTTTATTTTCGCGCATATGAACATTGTCCAAGTATAGAATTCCATTTGCAACAAATCCATATTAATTTTCGCGGTACATTTATTTTCGCGCTAATCTCATTTTGCACGAAAATAAATGTGGCGGGAAAAATACCGCTTATACAGTATTACATGAGCCCACATCAGCTCTAAGCTTTAGGGAATAGAAACTGAGATACATGCTTAATTACTAGAAATGTTTGTCAGGGTGTTAATATAGCATATATTTTAGACAATTTTGGACCATTTCGCGCGTTTTTATTTATTATAACTATGGGTCAAAAGGGTTTAAAGAAATTAGCAATATTTGCTGCTCATACTTGTAATGGCCATGATATTAAGTAATGATCACGTAACTTTCATGACTGTTGCTTTTGGAGCTGAAAATGAATAAATGCATAGTACAATGACTGAGTCTGAGATACCAATTTTTTATTGAAAAATCTGTGACATGTTGTAACTCCTTTAGTATTCTCTTCCATCTAATAATAAAGGTGAAGATATCCCAGAAGTCATCCCCCGTGTTCCCCAGCAGCAGCTGCTCCTGGAGATGGCCCTGATCATCAGGAATCAGATGAGGCAGATCGTCAATGATGAGGTGCTGATGCTGATGCCAAGTACAGACACACCTGGAGCAACCAGGACACCAGACTCCTCCCCTGTAAAGCAGGTGGCAGCTATTGAAGGGTAGGTTATCAGTATTGGTAGAGATAGACAGGTTACAGATGAGGCAGATTGTCAACAATGAGATGCTGACACTGATGCCAAGTACAGACACACCTGGTGCAACCAGGACACCATACCCCTCTCCTGTAAAACAGGTGGCAGCTGTTGAAAGGTAGGTGGGTATCAGAGGAAACAGATAGTCAATGACAGGTATTACAGAGGCTAGAGATTTCACCTCTAAGGACCTTTGTCTGACAGCTCTTGACAGCCATTGAAGGATCGGTTTGAGGTGTAGGTAGAAGTCTAGCAGTCAATTCCAAACTGATTGGTGTCGGAGACAAATAGTGCTCACTAGCTAGTGCTCACCTAGAGGCTATGTATCCCAATATTCATGCATTTTGAAGTGGTTGATATTGAATATGATGCAATTGATGCAAAAGGAGCTTTTATCTGCCATATTTAGTATTTAGTCAATTTTGTCCCATGCACCCAATTCTAAACCAGAATGAACACAGAAACCAATTGGTGTATGATAATTTTTAATAACAGAGTTTTTTGACCAAGCAATCAGCAAAGATGGCGAAAGTAAAAGTTTAGTATTTTCTTTATATAACAACTTTTGATCTTTTTCTGACAGGAGTCACAGAGGCATCACAGACCAAGCCATATTTAATGTTCCCGTCTCTAAGTATTTCCAAGGAGGCAGAAGGACAAACTCACCATTCAGTAAGAACTGACTTGTTGTTTACAATATTGGAGAGGGTTCTTTCATCATATATGGGTTATAGGAAAAGAAGACCTTCCCATCATGCTTTGCTTCCAATATTACTAATACCTTTCATTACAACCTGTACAAAATCACTTTGGAAGCAAGGCATGATGGGATCTTGATCTGTTTTGATTAATAGGAATGTGTCACTTAAATGGAGTGTTTCTCACTCTGGATCCAGGCATGATATTTTGTCAGCTAAAAAGGCTGATTTCAGTTCTCTTGAATTGATGTTAGAAATTCCACAATTTTGTTTATTTTTTGCCCGTTTTGAGGCATTTTAGCAATGTCCCATGCTTTTCCAGATTTTTTATGCTACAAGAAGGTGCACTCTCATGTCAAAGCATCTGATTTTCACTTGAATTATCCAAACTGAAAATTGATGGCAAAAAAGAATAAGTTAATGTAACTTACTATAAAGTGTTTTCCTAAAACTCAAAGCACTGTACTACAAGACACTGTAATACTGTCATCTGTCTTGCAATGTTTTGGCATACTCACACCTGTAGACAGCACTTAATGGACTAATGTTTTGGGTGGTTGGCTGTTGTTTATTCCTGTTGAACCGCCTAGAACCGGCAGGTAGCCGACAGTTAGGCTTTGAAGCGGCCCTATGTTCCACATGGGTCTATTTTGCTAAAAAAATGTGTAAAAGGGTATCCTTTTTCAGAAGAGTTGCCATATACCCCTGTACTCTAATACCTTTTTAAGGTGAGGTAAACAGACCATGTCTAAGTATTCTTCCTTTATTTGTTCCAGGTGAGGTTGATTCCTCAGCCACCATCAATCCATCTGAGTTAGCCATCTTGGACTGCTTAGTGAACGGCGGCCTTGCACTTAGCCTGAAAGCTCACTTCATTGCCATCATACCAGAAGTATCGCCACTTGTTAAAACTCTTACGTATCTGAACCTGTCATTTAATGATTTTATGGTAAGATTTCAAAATTGTTTAAATTTTTTGAAAAAGTTGTTTGTTTTGTATGATGATTTGAATGATGAAATGGACCAAGTACATTTTAGGTCCCATTCCAAACTTTTAGGGTTTAGGGGAAGGGTTAGGGTATGTTTAGGGTTAGGGTTGGGTCATGGTTAGTGAGTTAGGGTCTGGTCATGTTAGGGTCACATTTTTGATGAGACCTAAAGTATACATTTTCCAATGAAACAAATTATTTCTATCAAACTAATTGATTTCTGCTTAGTTCTAGTGCATAGCCAAAAGAAAGTAAAATCACATTCAATTGCTTTGAAAAGATAACCTGTGACATCCGTTTGATCTGATTTATCAACACTGGCTGGCATCGAATGTTAGACATTAATTCTTAAGTAGTCAGTTCAAAGCCACTAAATTAAGATGCGGTCACATTCAGTACTTTGTAAAGTTTTCGGTGATTGATTTTTTAGTGTAAAATCCTATATTGAAATTATCAAAATTTCTTATTACAGATCTTTCCACCAGAAGTTCTAACCCTGAGAAATCTGCGAGTACTGAAATTACGCAATAACCCTCTGAAGGAAGTTCCAGAAGCCATCTCCAAGCTGACCCATCTATCAACTCTGGTGCTGTCTTTTTGTTTGATTGCAACTTTACCTCAAGGGTAAGTTTGGAAGTTCCAAGTTTGGGTGTTGAAACTCTAATATACATAGGGCTGTAATTTGTTTAATACTTGAAATTCAACACAAACATCTAATAATTTTCATTTTTTTATTTGTTCTTCTTTTATTGCAAATTTACCACAAGGGTGAGTGGGCAAGGCCAGAATTTGGGTATTGAAACTCCAATACACATTGGACCATATAATTGCATCATACTTTGAATAATTTGCAAACAAAGAATTCAACTCAATTCCGCCTTAAGAGTATTGCATTTGAGAGAATTGTCTTTTTGACAGTGAATTTTTGTGTATACATAAAATTGCAATGTATTCTTAAATAACATGCACACAAATTACAGGCATGAGAATTTTCAGATAATTATTTGTTTGTTTGTTTACCTTGGTTGGTCCGTGACGGACACATGCCATTAGATCCATGATGGACTCATGGTCTTATCTAATTTCAGATATTTTGTCATCTGAAATCATCCAAATTCAGATAATTTTGGGCTTGATTTAACCTTTTTAGTGGTTTTTTTTTTTTTTTGGGGGGGGGGGTTAAATTTTACCAAATTCAGATATTTTCATGACAAATCATTCTCATGTCTGAAATTAACATTTTATGACCACTGGCACTAGAGTATAAAAAATACATTATGTCTTTTTGATTGTTTTACCACATCCATTTTACAAATAATTGTGAATCATGGTGAGGTAATTCTCATACACACAAAATTCTCAGCCTCCTAAAATGTTTTCTGCTTTCGGCATAATTGTCATTTAGGTATTCAAACACGCTACAGAGTTGTTCATCGCAAATCGACAACGATGCGTCCACATATTTTTAACCACCCGAGCGTGATAAAAACACGCCGACCCATCGAATGCAGAGTTGTTGATTTGCAATGAACTCTGTAGCATGTTTGAATAACTTTCAACAATGAAAATCTTCCTGCAAAAGTATGAATTAGATTCTAAATGTTTTCAATTTAATACTCATCTTCATAAAAATATCTAGCACAATCTGAAACAAAGTGCTAGTTTGTGAATGTTTATTGCTTTGTCGTTTTCAATTTTCGATTATTCCCAAGCCCCGGCTTGCAGCTTTTTAAAGTCAGTGCACTCTTCTTCACACTTCGAAGAAGGGTGCACCGACTTATGTGTACTGCGTAAACACTCTGCAGTGCGTGACACGCTAATTTGAATATCATCTATGGATTCATCACGAATCAACAACGGTACGCTCCTATATAAGGAGATACATTGAGTTGTTAAAACTATTTCAAGATCAAATTCACCTCATCTCATGCTCCATAACTATTGTATTGCAATTATGACCATAATTTCAATTCATCATGTGAATGCAAAAAAGTCATAAGGCATAACTGTGTATTATTTTACCTAAAGAAACAAGTTTCAGAAGGGGATTATGAAATAGGCACCGTATGGATATCCGTCCATCCGGATAGATGGCAGTCAGCGCCTCTAAGGCTGCGATCACATATAACTATACGGTATACGGTATTTGCTATACGCTATTCGGTATTCGCGTATAGTTCTATGAGAACAGGTGAGTCATATATAAACGTATATACTGCACGGAAATCGAACGCGCTCGATTTCCACTATACTATACTATAAGCAACTGCACGTTTTTTCGAATAGTGCCCTCTTATGTGACCCGGAAGAATCAAATTCACGTGTCCGATTTTAACTATACGCGTGCCCTGCAAATTCGTGCACCATATACCCGAATAGTATAGTTCTATGTGATCGCAGCCTAATAGCTACTGACATATTTGGACACCAATTTTGAGTAGTTTTTGTATTATGTATACCTCATACTTCCGATAATTTAAACTAGAGCCATCTCAGTTTAAAGCACATTTTCAATGGAAGTCACTATTTTAATCCGAGCAATCATTTGCCAAAATTAATACATTTCTTGTTGTGGTCACATTTTAATGTCAACCACATTTGTCTTTCAGATTATTTCAGTTGCCTCTCCGGTTCCTAGATGTGTCTTACAACAAATTAACAAGGTTACCAAGTGAAATCAAAAAGCTCAGGTAAGTTGGAAATGTTGTGGTTTGAAGTTGAATAACAGAATATATCAGTACTGGAATATATATAATTAATAGAAAGTCTTGAAAATGCTTTGGGAATGCACATACCATATTTTTCATGTTAAGAATAAACTATTGGCCATAGGCTTAATTATTATAGGTCTACAACTTATAAGGAAAATGCAATTGCATCACTTGTGCATGCAATAAGCGCTAGCCTGTACATGATGAGACTTGCTAGGTAAAGAACTAAGTCTGATTTATGTGTATGCAGAAAGCATGATAACTCCTTCACCACAAATCCAAGCCAATTTCGAGATTTGCCTTCATGTTGTAGGTTGGTCAGATCAGGTATATATTCTAAGAATATTGAGTACTGTTTGTGGTTTTTATGGTTTTCTTGTTGGCCTTAGTAATATCGTCCCTTAACATCTGTTTAGCTTAAATTGTATTTAACAATATTTGTTTGCTTAAAGGAAGTTTATAGTGGATTCAAATCACACAAAATAAGTAACATATAGGTTCACCTATTGACGGGCTTACCAGCTGACATTACATATCCATGTTGTAGCTAATAACAATTAATTTGATTTATGTTACAGAAAATTACGAGCACTTAACATAGAAGGAAACCAACTTACCTCCATGCCATGTACCGCCCTCAAGTTGCGACGACTACGCTATTTACGAGTCTACAACAACTTTTTGCATCCAGTGTTTTGGAGAGAGAATTCCCATAATGAGCCTCAGCGGTTGACAGATTTGGCGGCTGTTGTATTCACACAATATGAGTTGGAAGAGCGCTACCAGCTCCCACCAGATATAACAAAACTCTTGCAAAGGTGAGAAATAGAACTTCGTTTTTCTTTTAAAAATTATATTAATACTTTGAAGAAAAAAATTATTCCTAGTGCAGGAAACGCGATGAGGTTTTTTCCCAATTTTTGGATGCGTATGTTACTGAAAAGGTGTTGGATACTTTCAGGGAATTTTAAGGACCTAGTGATG
>JXSR01S020712.1:0-12379 GCA_000969725.1 Ophiothrix spiculata
TACATAGCAAGACATATACATAGCAAAACCTTGATTTTGTGTGATTTGTTGTACGTTTTAGTGCAATTTGGCGGCCATTTTGAAAATCGCCCTCAAGGGTAGAAAAACAGCAATGAGAATTTGAAAACAAGTTGTATTTGATACATACGGATGTTAACAAACACATGAAAGTGTTTTTTTGGCACAGCTATTGAAGTAGAATATAAATGACCCCTGACTATGGACTAAAATTTAAAAAAAACCCTTAAAATCTGATGTATATTTTAATCAACTTTAAAGATAAAGAAAAGCGCCCTCTATGTGTGTGGATTGGTGTATTTTTAAGTCTTAAGTAAGTACAAGCCACCTGTTGGTACATTAAATAGATATAACTCAATTTCTTTCTTATACACCAATGACTGATATCATTTCTATTGAAATTTAATGCATTTTAGTCAATTTTGGAGGCATTTTTGAAAAGCGCCCTCATTTGACGAAAAACGACTCTACAATTTTGGCAACAAGTTGTAATGGACAGCTTATGGTACAAAGTAACTGATAAAAGTGAAAAATCACTTTTGGCACAACTATTGAAGTAGGTCTAAAAAGACTACAAAAGCCCCCTGAGTATAAGAGATGGTGTAAAGGTCTAAATGTTCAAAAAATTGCAAACATGTCCAATGCCCAATCAGTGGTTCACAGCAAAGGGAGAACTGGAGTGCTGGGAAAAAGCTTTAAACATATGACATAAGATATGCATACACTCTCCTCTTAAAGGGTGTCACACCATTATCAGAGATGTCACTGACTACGCTATTTGGCAAGCTATTACATGTATGCACGGCTGCGTGGATGAAGGTCCGGCCAGTGGAAACAGTTCTGGATACTGAGGAACGGCAGGAGCATGGCAAGGCATGGACAGACTGGATTGGGTGGTTCTTCTGATGGTATATCGTTGAGGAAGCAGAGCACGAAGGTCTGTTGGGCATAGACTGGTGTGCATTTTGTATAGGACGGCAGCTTCTGCCACCAGACGTCTTTCGTTGAGAGAACAGATGTTGAGTTCTAATCTGGCATCATCCTCATCCACACCAATAACTTGAAGTGCCTTTCTCTGGATGGAATCTAGCAATCCAAGTGTTGTTGGGCTGGCACTCATCCAGGAAAGTCACAGTGATGCGTATTCCATAACACTTCGAACTTGTGCCTTATAGATTGTTACTGCCTCTTTGGTCAAGTTTGTTGGCCACTCTTCTCAGGGCTCCCAGACTTTCTCATTTTAATATAATTTTTAGGTATAGTGAATCCTTTCGCACTTCAAAACTGTCATGTCATGTCATGTATAACCACAGTACCAGTTAGACTATGATGTGAATATATAATGTATGGTTATTTAACTCACAAATGAAGCTTTAATTACATTTCTGGCCCATTACAAACAACCCACACATGCTTGAAGCATGATTTCCTGCACACCTAAAAGGTGAGCTTCACCACATCCCTTGTAAGGTGATTATTTGGTTAGCATGCATTAGAACGTGGGAAAGATAATAATGCAATAACAATTTTATTAGAAATGTTTTTGAAATGCAATTTATTTCATGTAGGCAGGCGGTCAGTACTCAGTACCATTAAAGTGACTGTCCTAGATTCTTCACACTATGATTTTTTCCTACATATTTTTACATGAATCATTAGAACATGTTACTAGCAATATAACCTACCAGCAGTTTTCTATGATTTTGAGGAATATTTGAGAAAATTGCAATTCTTTACCAACTTTAATTTTTTACGCCGGCGCAAAAAAAGTTGTGAAAACAATGTTTCTAGTTTCAAATTTTAAAAAGATCTTGTTTCTATACCTATGATAGGTAAACAAATTATTTTACATGAAATTGTTTCTCTTTTAATATGTATTAGATTATCTCAAGGAGCTTTGTTTGATCTTTTATCTGGTAAATCCATTTGAGGTACAAAATTAGGATTTAGAAAACACAGGATAGTCACACCACCATCACTAATTCTCGGTAAATTTGAGCTATTTCTGTGTAGTTTTTTTGGATATACTACACTTTTAAGCTTCATTTAGAGCATTTTCATAAGTTTTTCATTCTAATTGGAATCTAGGCTAGTCCCTTTAAATATAGGTGTGGAATAGAGGTTCATTCTATTTAGGCCTAGTTAATGGTCAAATTTTACTTTACTTGTAAATTTTCAAGGAAATTCTAAAAGGGAAATAACAAAGTGTAATTGTAACATTCCATTGAAAAGATCATTTTTTAAATGCTGATGACATTATACTAGGCATGGTACTTATTTCACTTCATATGGTTAGCATCTGGGGGGGGGGGCATTCAAATATGAAAGTGACATACCTGCTCCTACCAGCATTCGAAATGTAGGGGCAATAGGTGAAAAATACATTGACAAATAGCGGTCATTCGGTTTAGAGGGTAAAAAACTGGGTCATTTAAAGCAATTTGTTGGCAAGAGCGAAAAACAAGGCCATTTGGTGTCAGTTTTTGAATAAAATAAGCCTAATTTTGACATTAACGAAATCACTGATCTTTGAAATTTTGGTAACATTTTCGAAAAAAATTGACAAATTCAGCGAAAAAAGGGGTTATTCGGTGTAGGTTCTCGAAAAAATCAGGGCAATGGATGAGAGTCACCATAAAAAAGAGGATTATAAGCTTGAATTTCAAAATAATAGGGGGTCATTAGATGACAGCTTAGTGAAAAGGGGGTCATTGGGTGAGAGTGGAGCAAAAAAAAGGGTCTATCGACAGGAGCATGACGCGTGCCATATATGGGAGTGCCCCCGGGGGTTAGCACCTTCAAAGCATCTAGAATGGACAGCATTGGAGTAAAATCATTATTTATGAATCCTGAATGTGACATAATTGTCCAAAATTATGCGAATCTCTATAGTGTTATGATCAAAATCTGCATACATTTCTATTTCTAAAATTACAAAACATCTCTTTTCAATCCCTCTCCGTCAAATGAATTGCGGAAATAAAGGCACTGTCTGCATACATATAGATCGCAAGCTCCAGATACGTGACATGAACTGTTCTACATTGTAGTTCAACTCCACCACCTCTGGGCATTTTAATGCTGCAACACCAGTTTTCTATTGCTATGTATCAAAATTAACTCAGCTTTTCATTTTAAATCTTAGCCAAGCATTAAAAAGTCGGAGTTGAAATGCCATGTTTTTGTTTTTTGTTTCCTTGATCTTTAATAAAGACAAGTATTTGACAGTTGCATAGATTTCTTCTTTTTAGGCTATGTAAACAAACAAACAAACAAAAAACAACTTGAAATAAATGCTTAGTGTCACATTTCATAGTACACCTTCTAAAAACTAGAGGTAGAGCTATTGAGGAAAAATTAACCAACAAAATTATAAAAAGCCTCTCTCTTTTTAGAATGTATCAACAAAGCCTTTGATAGCTTTTGATGTATGAATTATCCCTCACCAAATGATTTCATTTCACCTGAAAATACACAAAATGAAAACCTGGGGAGGGACACTCACAGTTACATTTATGTGCTTGCCTTTTAGGATACCTTTTCCCTGATTTTGGTATAAAGATCTGGTGTTTTTATCACAAATGAAAGTGTTCAATTTGCCTAAATTGGATGATTTTGAAAAAAAATTGCTAAAAATCGCCGGACCAAGTGTACTTTAGGTCCCATCCAGAATTTTAGGGTTAGGGTTTAGGGTTAGTGTTAGGTTTAATTTAGGGTTAGGGTGTAGGGTTAGGGTTAGTTTTAGGGTTTAGGGTTAGGGTATAGTTTTGATGGGACTTTTTCCAAATCGCCCATCCAATTTAAGTAGAATTGGGTGCTTCTCTGTCAAAATTGGTATAATGATGGATAGCTGCTGGATGGGTTTTGGATCAAAATTCAAGTGGTATAGAGATGTCCAATTTTTCAGAGTCTGGTAGGCACATACATGTATAAAACTTTTGAAGTAGCAAGTCCCTCTAAAAAATTGGGTGCTTTTTGAGCAAATTCCCCAAAATGTACCCATTTTACGCAAATTGGTGCATTCATCTGTGATGGAAACCAAGCGATCTCTATACACTGCCGCTCTAAAGTATTTCTGCACAAAAACTTTATTCAGTCATATCTCAAAAGGCATTTATCCGATTTTCATCATTTTTTGACAGAGTCTATATCGTATCATTATCAAAGTAACTATTCCGGAATTGCATTCATTGCATTTGAAAATATGGCATGTGGTGCATATTACTACTTTTGTGTGAACATACAACAATTGAGTTTATATACATTTCTGCACATTTGTTTTAAAACTTACGACCTGAAAATATTCTATCCTGTTACAAGTTAATAATGAGGTTATGAAAAATTGATTAGTTACATTGTAATGAGATTTGTACTTGTGGTGTATTTATATATGGTCCATGAAAAATGGCAGATCAATTATTAAAAGAAACACCAATTTATTCATATTGAATAGATAAGTTACCTGTACTAGTATCAATCTTTGATGATTCTAGGTCGTTTAATATAAAAAACAAGGTTTTTGAATGTTTTTAATTGTGCAGAAATACTTTAGAGCGGGAGTGCACCTAAGAATGAAAAACCACTTCCAAAAGACAGACACATGCATTACGTATACATGTGAATTTGGGGACCCCCTTTAGATTCAAACCTAATCATTTACTAAAAGTGGGTGCAAGCGAACTGTTTCATTCATGAAATTTCAAATTTGAAGACAAAAAGTCAAAGGTCTAACAATCTTTACACAATCATAAGAATAGCTGAATGATTGAATAAATAATAGATATTTTGATATCAAACATTATTTGTACTGTATGCCCCTGGGGAGGGCACTGACCTAGAAAGGTGGTCCGGGTATGACTGCTGCCCTCAAGACCCTGTTTTCACGTCCTGTCTGCCGCTCACTAGACCCTCATTTCAAGCACAATCTTTAGTTCTCAAGCCCTTTTGTCATAAAGTTTCAAGTTCCCTAGCCTCATTTTCTGAAGTTTAGTTCCCAAGACCCCCATTTCAAGCAAAATTAAGGAATTTTTTGCTTCAAGAGCCCAAATTTAGCCCCCAAAATTAGTTCTAATGGGTAATTTTCGAGTCACTTCAGTTCTCTATACCCACTTTTCGGAGTCGATCTTCCACTCCATAGACTAGGGTTTCAGATATCGGGGCCGCACAACCCTACCAAAACAAAATTTAGGTGCCCTCCCCGGGTGTGTGCCCACTGAATAGGAATAATGGATTCAAATATTTAATACTTAAATCTCAAATACTTTGACCTTGGTTTGTAAAGAAAGGTGCATAGTTCACTTGGTAACAATACAATGCATTGAAATTTCGGCAAATTGATATACTCATATTCACAAAAAGTAGCCAGGTCTACGATTTTTCTTTCAAATTCCCCAAAATGTAAACTCGTGAAATCTTGCTGAATACTTTGTTACTTAGAGTTTGCTTGAAAAATGTTTGTGCCATTCCCATCAGCTTATTCAAACATAAAACCAATGAAAATAATTATAGACAAAGATGGTGAACAGCCCTCACTCCTCCTTCTAGGAATTATTAAAGCTCAACTTAAAAAGCTTTCTGTAAAAAAAGAATATCTCTTCATCAGTGATGACGGGTCATTTTCATTAAAACTAAAAGGATTAATTGTATGAGACTGAACATTTATAGTGCTTGATCATTAAACCATAAAAATCATAAGAAATACATTTTAACAAATATGTTCAAACTAATATCTAATGTAAATTGTAAAGTAATCAACTAGTAATTTTTGTGCACTTGAGTACACTTTATGACCTAATGCACTCACCCAACTTCAAAAAATGCAAACGATGTCAATTTAACAATTGAGAGCCGCATATTTTACAGAATTTCAACCAACAAACCAACATGGCAGAATCTGAGAGTGATTCAGGAGCTTATTCAGCACAGTTTACGGAAGATTTCCTGACATGTTCTTTGTGTACAGAACTTTATGACATTGTTGAGAGAGTTCCCAAATATCTGCCATGTCTTCACACATTTTGCAAGCAGTGCTTAAGCTTACATATTGGAGAAGCTAAAACTTTCTTATGCCCAAACTGCAGGAAGACGGTACAGCTACCGCCCAATGGCACCATTGATAGCATACCAAGTAATTTTACTATTGAGAATTTGAAGGAATATCAAGCCATTTTGGATTCAAAAAGTGGTTTCAAAAGTCTCATGTGCACAACTTGTAAAAAAGGGCATAAAGCTATCAAATTCTGTCATGACTGTGGACAATTTCAATGTCCAGTTTGCGCAGACGCACACGCCTTATTTCACCAGTTTTCAACGCATACATTGTCTACAATTGAGCAGCTACAGGAACGGAATATTAACCCAGCATTGCAACGGAAAGAAGCTTGTAGCAAACATCCAACTCAGGATCTAACTTTATTTTGCAGCAAGCGTGATTGCCAAGTGTCAGTCTGCACGACCTGTGCTCTTCTAGATCATAAAGAAAGCATCACCGGACATAAATTACAAGATCTCAACACCGCAAAAGATGAAGCCACAAAAACCTTGACATCGGTGATGAAACAAGCTTTAAAAAACTTTGAACGGAAACACAAGAACATCTCACATTTGGCAGAAAATTTGGAGAAAATCCAACAAGCTGGAGCAAAAGGACAGAAACAAATTGACGACATGTTTGATGAATTTAAGCATCAGCTTGACGATGCCCATAAGACAGTGTCCAGAAATTTTCAGCATAGCGTGGACAATTGTAAAAGCCAGCTTGAAGAGATGATTGCTAATGCCAAGTATATTGAGCTGCAGATCAATAGCGTCTGTGATTTTGCCGAGCAAGTGAAACGTTTAAGCAGCCCGTCTCAGCTCCTTGGTTGCTATCAGACCGTGATTCAACAAATACGGCAAGTTCAAGGAACCGAAGTTCCATCTCCTCTAAAACACTCGCAAGAAGTCGATATTCTATCTATTGCAATGTTTGAAGAGTCATTAGACAGACTTAAATCAATGCCTTTTTCTTTAAGTCTATGCGATGCTGCTAATTTGAATCATACGCAACCCCGATCAAGATACGAAGTCTACCAACCAGGTATACAAAAGTGGTCGCACAATAATCTATACCGTTATGTGCCTGAAACAGCACCGGGATTACAGCCTCATCCAAAGTCTTATAAAATTGAAACAAATAACCATGACTACACCAAGCTAGATATCGTATCAGTAGACAAGGATTCTGGAAAACAACTGGATCCAAAACTGATCAACTGGAGTGATGTCAAAGTCTTGACCTCTGTTCAAGGTCGTGATGGGTCATGGGGTCAGGTTCAGTCTCATGATGTCATAGATGGACAGATCCAGATTGATGATCTTAAAGAAGGAGAAAACAAAGTGTCCGTGTTTGTTATAGAGGGGTTTTATATCAATGGAAGCCCAATTACAATACCGACTCCAATCAGCAAAAGTGATGTAAAAGATGGAAAGGTAGAGCTTTAGTTTTATTTACCAAACTGTAAAGGATTTACTTATAGGGATAGATTTGCATATGAAGACTTCAGTTAAAATCTAATTGTACTTGCTGATAGTTTGTGTAAATTGCTCAAAAATCTAACTTTGAAACTATAGTGTTTACCAATCCAATTATTTAATGCTAAATACATTGCAATGTCAGATTTGGACTATAAATCATGACTTAATTGTGTAATTTTGGAGAATCAAATAACAATAACTGTATTTTGCTCCATTCATTGTAAAGCCTTTAAACCTAAAATTTGCGATGGCAATATATTTAACAACTTACTTTTTGGAATCTAGAAACAATAGTCAAGGATCGGTTTTGACAAATTTGTGAATTATATACCATTTTTGAATACTTCCATTAGTGCCAAAGATTCAGATTTTTGTCGACAATTCTAATTTTGACTCATTTCCCCTTTTATTATTATATTTATTTCATTGTCAATGATTGATTTGCTCAAATTTGTGAATAATATTCTATATCATCATTTTTTAATACTGACAAAAATGCCAAAAAATCGTGGACTTCTGGACAAGTCAAATTTTTAATCCAGTATCCTCTTTAAATAGGGTTCCCAGCATTTTAAGAAAACAAAATTCTCTGAATTTTCTGTGATGAAATCTCAAAATACCATGATCATTTTTTTTAAAACAAAAACAGGTTACTTTTCAGATCATACGACCAAGTATGTGAACGTAGAAGAAAGACCCGACAAACCGGGGGAATTGAGTCTGATTGACTGATTTCGATCTTTAGGTCAATCCAAATTCCTAGTGAGGCATTTTTTATCAAATTCCCTTACTGGAAAAAAGTAAAATAATTATCCTTGATTTCCCTGATGGGATGGGAACCCTGTTAAATTGTAGATTCACTACACTATTTATTATGCCTCAGGAAAAGGTCACCATGTTTTCTCATGATTGATTGATATCTATTGGCATATATTTTATATAATTGCAAATCTTTAACTTATTATATAGCAAATATGATTGTTATGATAAATTTTAATTCCAATATATTCTAAAAGGAACTATATAGCAATAAAGCTAGCTGCAAAATATACAAAGATGCACTGCACCTGTTTACATATCTATAATAAATAGTAGATTTTTGGAATTAAAGAAACCATTCATGGGATATTATTTCCATCAAATCTATTATCAATGGACTACCTAGCAAGGACAAGTTGAAATTTTAATGCTGAAACAACGAACGTTGAAAAAACATTGAAGTTTTAACTCAACCATAATTTTTCAACCTCCCGTTTGAACGTTCAACCTGTTTTTATCATTGAAATTTGAACCGCATCATTTGTTTCTTAATTTCCCTTTTCTAGACTGTATATGAAGTTTCACTGAGTGTTTCATTGAAATTATTGAAATCATGAACACCTTTTTAGAACAGAGCAAAAACATGAATAAAATTACATTTGGGTCATGTTTAAAACCTGAAGTTGAAATATTTTTTCACTCTTCAACGTGCAAGTTGAAATTTCAACATTGAACGTGCCCGCTGGGTATAATTTTCTGAAACCATATTTATTTCTTATAAATATTATAGTTGAATGGGGGGGGGGGGGGGGGGGGGTTGAGGGGGTACATAAATGGTATATAGTTTAAACCAATAAACTCTCTTTAATTTACTTATGTAGTATATAATGAATTTAAGAATATTGCCCAAAGTGTAAAGAGAGCAAATAACAGAGATTATAACAGAGGAAAATCTGGGGGGCAGTCAAATATGAAATGGATACAGGTGTAAGGCCCGCACTCCGACAGGCTGGGGGCCTGGGGCATTTGGTGAGAGCAAAAGCTCAAAAAACGAAGTGTCATTAGGTGAGAACCTGATTTTTGGCATTCAGTGAGAGAAAAATACAAAAATATGAGGGCTTATTAGACAAAAAATGAGGGGTCATTGGGCGAGAGTAAAATGTGACCCGTCATATCGAAAGGTACCTTAAGAGTCCTAAAATAAAAATTGATTTTTTGGTCTCATCTGAAAGATTATATTTTAAGCTTTAAAATGACACCTTGCTTTTAGTTACTGGATGTTTGATTACCAAAGTTACATCCAAATATGTAAAAGGTATAGTTCTGAGAAAATCAAGATTAAAGTTTCTGTACTAGTAAAACTTGAACGGAAAAAGGATTTTTATCTCGGTGTTTTAAACATTTGTCTTATGTTTTGGATTTTGGAACCTGATTAATATGATAGAATACGTACCATATGGTCAGCTTCAATGGCCCGTATCTTGTAATTTATAATGCCGACCTTAAGCTTTTTGATACAACGGGGCACAAATCTAAAAAAATTATGGGGTCTTTGGGCGAGAGAACCTGTCATTGTAAAAATTTAGGGGTCTTTGGGAGACAGCGACGTTCAAAAAGACTTTATGAGACTTCAAAAATTACTTTATAAGTAATAAGTTATTATAAAAAAACATTTTCAGGGATTGTGATGCTCCGACCTCCCTTAAACAATTAAGATTCTCAAGAATAATGATTAAAGATCTAAAAGTGCAAAATTTCAAGAAAAGCATTGCACTGTTGCCCAATGTTTGATTTAGGTGAATAACACTCAAGTATTAAGAAAGTGTATGGCAAAATCAAGTTAAAACATGCTTTAGAGCTAACATCTTACAAAGTCATTTTTAAGTGATGCAACCAGCCCATTCTCCCAGAGCAAGTCCTACTGCTGTCAGACAAAGGATGTCCGTGTTTGTGCCAGCCATCCTGTCATATAATACCACACAGTCCGATATTGAAATTGCAGTTTGTCTTGTATGGGAAGCACTCGTGCATTTTAAGACTTCCTATAGTTGCGGTAACTATAGCTGGGCATGTCCAGTATTGTTTCCTAGCTGTGAGGGGCTTGCTGTATAGGAGCTTGATGGTCAAAATCTTTAAAATGACTGATTTGCATAATTTTAAGCAATGTAACAGGAGAGAAGGTCACAATTTCCTGTCATTTCAACTGCGTAATTTAAAGTAAACATTTTGAATATTTCATATTATCTATATATCTGTGTCCGGAAACTTCAAATCCGTTGAAGTGATTATGGAAAAGACTGAGTCACTGTAGCAACCGGGCCAAACTATACACGCAGCTCACAGCGATTATGAAACTTCCTTGGTCTTTAAGGGAGGTCGGAGCCTCACGATTTCTGAAAATTTATTTTGATCATAACTTGAAATCTAATGAAGTAAACTATATAAAAGTATACATTTTTAGAAAGGAAATTTTACAAGGAATCCATTTATAGCATCAGATTCTTTTGTAACTCTCCAAAAACAAGTTTTTTTTTGCCAAAATTTTTTTGAACAAGCCTAGGAAATATATTATTCGGTCAAAATGTTCAAAAATAGGTATAAGTCATCTATAGGAAGAAGCGGACCTACGTCATACGCAGCGGTTACGCGGCACAGTGGTCTAAAAATAGCTCGCGTTGCACTTCGAGCGCGGTGAAAACAATCAATACTTCAGCCAGTGATCCCGTTATTTTCTTTCTTTTTTAGCCAGATGAAAATCTGTAAAATGATGAGCTGTTTGTCATTTTGTTAAGACTTTAATACCACACATCTCATATGATTTTGGAATCGAAATATTTTGACAATTTGCTAAAATCAATTGAAGTTTCCGCGAGCCGGCAGTTTCTCCATTGAGTTGAATGGGAAGTCGGCAAATGTTTTCACCGCGCTATTAAGACAAACGTCCCGGATGTAAACAAAACGCCCGGATGTCCGCTCCTGCCTATATCTATGGGTCTAGGGAAAGTTCTCTCATTTTTTTGTTTAATCCCCTAGTTTTGAAAATTTTGGACCGAATAGGCCAAAAATTCATTTTTTTCAAAAAATCATGATTTTTGGGCATTTTTTGCCCTTTTTGGACAATTTTGTGAAAACTAAGAAGTTAATCAAAAATTTGAGAAAACATTCTCTAGAACTATTGATTAAGATGATTTTTTCCTATTTTGTCAAATAATACTTTTTCTAGGCATGTTCAAAATTGTTTGGCAAAATAACTCGTTTTTGGTGAGTTTCTAAAAAGTAAGTTCTTTAAATTTGAATTAGATGCTAAAAATGCATTCCTTGTAAAATTTCCTTTCTAAAAATGTATACATTTATGTAGTTTACTTTATTAGTTTTCAAGTTATGATAAAAACAATTTTTAGGGATTGAGAGGCTCCGACCTCTTTTTGAGTGGGGAATTTAAACTGATGCCATGCGCCACATGAATAGTTTGAACTGGTCAATGGGGAAATTAATCCAATCATGACATGACCAGGGGTCAATTTTTTTTAGGGGGCTAATTTTTTCCAGCAAATAAAAATCGCCCTCTGAATTTCATTCCAGGAGGCTCTTTTGAGCTACTTGGGGGCTACTTTTATTTTCCTTGGGATATTGTTGCTAAATATATTTATTGTGTTATGAGTAACATTTTGGGCAGTTGAATTTTAAGTTTTATAAGTGGGGGCTATAATTGGTGTGCTTTTGTAATATTGTTTTGCCCTCTTCCACCTTTGCAAGGGTTTAAAAAAAAAAAATAGGGGGCGAATAGTCTTCTTGTATTTTGACCCCTGGACAGGACCGTACGAAGGCATGTAAGCCAAGGGAGGCAAACGCATTTACCGTCCCGAAATTCATGTTTCCTCCCGATGTTTTTACCGTCAATTTGTTTGTAAAAATTTTGCTATTTTCAGTCAAAATTCTATATAAAACCTTGATATATGTGATATTGGCTCATTTTGACTAAAAATTTGTTGGACAGTAATATCGGGACAGTAAAAGTAGTAAAATCTCGTCCCAATATTTTGATATTTGTCCCGCCAGAAAGTGCCCCCCTGCCCCCCCCCCCCCC
>JXSR01S020720.1:21650-33154 GCA_000969725.1 Ophiothrix spiculata
ATTAATTAAATCTTTCCATTGTTCCAATGATAACTGCACTATACAGATATTGGACAATCATGATACTCTTTTCTCCATTGACAAATGAGGTGTTATGTTTACTTTGAATTACATATATTCCTACAACCACTGCAACCAGGGTACCAGCCCTTTAGCGTGCTTTCAAAGGGCCCGCTAAATGATTTTCCTAAACGATTACTTAATAAAATTTATTAAATGATTTTTACATATGAAAAGGAACCAGATTTAGGTTAAAATAATATTGAAAACAAAAACACTTATAATTGAACAAATATTGTCATGATTATGTCTGTAAAGATGGCGTCCTTCGTTGCCATGGAGTGTTTACACCTTTCCCAAACTGGGAAAAGTGTCCAAACTTCTGTGGAGCTTCAAACGTTCCCTTCTAGAAAACTGATGCATGGATTTTCATTATTTTTGCACCACAGCAAGTTAAGACATCTGGCATGATTGTCACTAAGTTTCATTGTCTGGAATAATTTGGTTTTTGAATTATGTAGCGTTGAAATCTTGATAAATTCATTCTGGGACACACTGTATATATGTTAACTATGTTATATTTGGTATTGATTTTACAGAATCTTGAAATTTGCCAGGTTTTATAAAAGTTGATTTTTCACCTTGAAAACTGAAGAAATAGCATAACTGACATTTAACCTTAAAATCTATCTCCCAGGCACTACATACACCCAACAAATTAATCAACGAAAGGGTGTCAGGACTTGAAAAAGATAACTCTTCCAAATAGTATGAAAATAATCCGGCTGCAGATATCAACAATTTGAGGGAATTATTGATATCGGAAATTTCCAAATATTGATTGATTGAATGGAATTACATGACATGGTAATAAAAACTCCATAACTCATTCACTTCTACCTCATGCCACAAACTTACTGAACACTGAGGGGGGGGGGACTCACATTTATGAGCAAGATACCTATGTTCGGCGGTCAAGACCCCCTTTTTCAGGACACCAGGCTGCTCACTATAGATCCCCATTTTCAGAATGGACAGTTCTTTAGACCCAGGGGACTTTTCTTCAGAAAAATACAAATTTTTAGCTCAAACTGCAAAAATTGATCTCAGCTCAGGAGGCTATTTTTGGCCAAAATTTCAGTTCACTAGACCCCCAAAAATCAGTTTTTTTACAAAAAATCAGTTCACCTGACTTCAATTTCGGCGCTTCGCGTCTGACATACCTACCACTTTCAAAGTTGAGTGCCCCCCGGGACTGTACACCCCTCGTATAATCAATTTTTTGAAAACTTCTAAGAACTTACGTGTGCTAACACTGAGAGAGTTAATAGCCACTGGTTGAAGGGCAGAGAAAGCACCGCTGTTTTGCTCAAATAATTGTGCTGATAACGTAGACTCCACCTGTATCCTGATTGTATCCAACGATGCATCGCTCAAGAAGAAATCTTCTACAGGAGACAGATATATAACAAACTCTGCAATCACAGATCCTGGGCTGTAGAAAATATATAGAAAAAGATTGATAGAAATGGATGCAGTTAGCCATACAACAAGAAATTTACTTCCAATTACTGATCTAGAACTGTGGTAAATACACTAAAAAGTGTCAATGCAGTAGGTCAAATCATAACTGAAACATACTTCTGGGGCTGATCATCCCGGAGGAGCACTCAAGTTTGAAAATGGTAGGTATCTGATGAAAAGCTCAAGTTTGGATCTGGTAGAGGTGTGCTGCTGGGAAGTACTACCCATGTATATACCTATTTACAAGAAAAGGGACCCATTATTGCCCAAATTTCGAGTCAAATTTATACTAAAATTGAAATTTTGTCTGCGAAAATTTGTTTAATAATTTTGTTTGAAATTTGGAATAAAATCCAAAATTTGGGCCATTTTGGTGCAAATTTCAGAAAAATTTAAAAAATAGACCCATCAAAATACCACAAGGACCCATTGGCATACCAGACAGCTTGATTTTGCTACCCAAATTTGCAGCACATCCCCATAATCACTTTAGTTCTAAGTATTTTGCCAAGGGCACGAGGTAAGCTAGGCTTTTAATTTTGAACATTCAGCATATCAAACAAAAATGAATGAAAAAATGCTTATTAGCATAGTTCATTTTAACAAAAGGAATCAACAAAAATTATATATTTATCAAACAAATGATCTATTGATATTGACCTTGACTGACCTTGACTTTGGAGTCACCAAGGGCTATCCAATGGCCAAGGGTGCATGAGATATTGCCCTGATTTGACCTCTGATGACCTTGCATCAACTTTTCGACCTATAAATTACCTCAGGTCAACTTTTTGAACATTTTGGCAATTTGACCTCAAATGACCTTGACTGGGGGAATTTATTTCAAGAAACCTGTTGTCTGAAATCTGCATTTTAATAATAACATTGAATTGAGCTCCTCGAATTGCCCAGGAGAGCAATTTTAGGTGCTCAAATTGAGCTAATCAGTGCCACCAGGAGAGTAATTCATCGAGCTTCTGGTTTTTTTTAAATTCAAGGCCTGTTGTGGGTGATTAACTTACGACACAGAGATGATGGACTCATACTTATATTATGTTTAAGCGACAGTCGTTTTAAAATTTTAAAACAAAATGCGTCGTACACTTCCTGACATTATTCTTAAACGACGAGAAAAAAACCTACTACTGCGTATGAGCTATTGTGTAATTAACCCATAATTAGTGATGTCATAGATGAATATTTACAACACAGACCAGTGGATATATTCTATCTAACTACGATTACAGAAGCTCAGAGTATTTGCTGGGAAGTTTTTTCAGCATTCATGAGACTCGAAATGGAACAGTTATATTACACTGTTTCCAATGAGTGACGTGCAGAATTGTCTCTAATGTAGGCTACGTCATAAATGATCTTCGTAATGAGGGGATGATATCCATCGTACGAAAAAATAGAAAAAATAAAATGCCATGGCAATTAATTGCTATAGTAATCAATGCACTTGGAAGGCTAATTTAAAATCAAAATTTCTACAGGATTTTGTCACCAAATGGCCATTTGAATAGGTTCAGATGAATGAGAAAACTCTGCATTATGATTTTAAAAACAAGAAAGGGAAATTGGAGCGGTCACATTTCTTGACTGTTCTCATGAGTGCCGTTGTGCTCCCACTTTTGAGACAGTAATAGAGCCCACTGTGTGGGCATCTTATTTTTTGACCCAGTAGAGCCCACCACTACCAGTGGAAGTGTTATCAATGACAATGATGAAGAAACCAGGTCCAGGCTGTACGTACCTGTTGGCTATTCCTAACTATGAATCGTCGTACCTCCGATTCATACAAAAGTACTATAATACCTGTAATACACGTGTTTAAAACACAAGGGACGGCCTGCATAGCCTCTGTGCACACTTATTGAATCAGCTATTTCCGTGATCAATACGATCGATATAGTGCAATCATGAATCAAAACAAACACTGCGCATGCGTGACTCGTCAGAGGTATGTGGACATTAGCCGCGACCCTGACGGCATTTTTTCCAGCTGCCCACAAAAAAAGAACTTAGTACCTTATCACAAGCCTGATACCTGTCCAAAATAGTTTCTAAAACTGAAAAAAAATATTTCCAAAACATTTTACAAAAATAACGAAATTTATTGCTTTAATAGCTTTGCAAAAAATGTGATTTTATTCACGCTTAAATTACGATCAGTTTCATGAAAATCGCAATATTCAGTCTCCATTTAATGACCAAAATTTGATGTTGTACCGCTCGAGTACCACGGAATTTGGAGCATTACCATATACCTACATACCTAAGCTGTTGGAAAATAGAAACACATTTGAAGTGAAAAATGGAGAAAAAGGCGAAATTTCGATCTGTATCCAGACTCAAATGTCGGCGAACAAGTATGCCGAATTCGGCAACTTTTGTTATGATTGCCATTGACCGTAAATAAGGCTTACGTTCCATGATGTATTCATGACAATAACAATGCACATATAGCATTTTACAACTTAATGGAGTTAAGGCATAATTTTTGCCTATTCCAGGAGCTTCCATGCTGATTTTCCTATAATTTATAGCCCCATGGAACAAGTAAGCTGATATTTTGCTAAGACAGTTACTGTTTACACTATTGTGACTCCAGTGATAATTGACCAAAATAAAGCTTGCATTCCTGCTGTTCCATGATTTATTCAGGACAGAAATCACTTGCAACATTACAATCGTATATAGGGATAACGTTTTTCGATTGAAAAAAATTGTGTTCGAACGAAAACATTATCAATAGGCCTAAATATTAGGCATATTGATAATGTTTTCAATCGTATATAAGTAACATTAGAATCGTATATGGGGATAATGTTTTGGATCGAAAAAAAAAAATCGAACAAAATTGTGTTCGAACGAAAACATTAATGATAGGCCTAAACATTATGCCTATCGATAATTTGTTCGATTGAAAATCGAACGAAAATAATATAAGTGTCGATAATGCTTTCAATCAAAAAAAAAATTAAAAAAAAAAAATGTGTTCGAACGAAAACATTATCGATACATTAGGCCTATCGATGATGTTTTTGATCGAAAAAAAAAAAATTGTGTTCGAACGAAAACATTATCGATAGGCCTAAACATTAGGCCTTTTGAAAATGTTTTCATTGAAAAAAAATTCGAACAAAAACATTATCAATGTCTTCGATAAAAAAAAATGTTTTTTCAATCGAACAAAAATGTGTTTGAACGAAAACATTATCGATAGGCCTAAACATTAGGCCTATCGATAATATGTTTAATCGTATATAGGCAACGCGAGTTACAATTGTATTTATATCTAGGGATATTTTCGATCGAAAAAAAAATGTGTTCGAACGAAAACATTATCGATACATTAGGCCTATTGATGATGTTTTTGATCGAAAAAAAATTGTGTTAGAACGAAAACATTATCGAGAAAAAAAATTCGAACGATAATGTTTTCGATAAAAAACATGTTTTTCAATCGAACAAAATTGTGTTTGAACGAAAACATTATCGATAGGCCTAAACATTAGGCCTATCGATAATTTTTTTAATCGTATATAGGCAACTCGTGTTACAATCGTATATATCTAGGGATGTTTTCGATCGAAAAAAACTGTGTTCGAACGAAAACATTATCGATACATTAGGCCTATCGATGTTTTTGATCGAAAAAAAAATTGTGTTCAAACGAAAACATTATCGATAGGCCTAAACTTTATGCCTATTGATAATGTTTTCGATCGAAAACATTTTTTGAACGAAAACATTGTCGATAATGTTTTCGATAAAAGAAAAAACTAATTGGCTTATCGATAAAACGTGTTCGATCAAAAAAATAAAAATATGTTCCATTTACTTGACATCTAAATAGATTTGCTGTTTATTTTTCTGATTTGTGAATTATGTAAAAAATAGGCCTAAAATTATTACACACCTCAATCTGGCACCTCTCTCCCTCCTCCTCATGTCATGACACAAGTTTGACAAGTAACCCAAGTTTTGCAGTCATATCAGCCTGGTTCAATGTCATATCAACGTTTTTCCACAATTGAAGATTATATCTGGTTAACTACTAAATTCTCCAACCTTTTGTAATATATTTTTAACTCTTACAAAAGGCCGGGAAATTGGGTAGAGACCAAATTCAGACTCCGCTCCCTGCAATGCTAGTACATAGCCAGCTTCGTGATAGTCGTAATTCAAACCCCAACTTTAGCTGTCAGTGTCAAACATTGTTGATATCTGCGATACTTTACATGCATCCGGGGTTATTTCCATTCTCAGAGTATTTCTCCACTTCAGAATGTTCTTTAATTTGGGTATTCCTCTCTGGAATTGGCAAATTTCAAGCAATATTTCACGTATCACACGGGCAAAACAAAACACTACTGCGCAGTGAGAATTCAAGGGCGGATGTTACTAAAATATTTTACACATTCGAGACGCAAAACATTAAAACCTGCTGCAAAATAAGTATGTTATATTGATCACGGTATACTAGTTTTTGCTCATTTTAAAAATATTAGTAACATTAAACTTTAAATAATTATCGTTTTAGATCCTTCAGTGAGTGCAAAAGCTGTCTGCAACATCGGCCATTTTTATTTGCATTATTCATTACTGCGCATGCGCGCAAGGAAAACCATGTAAACACTAACTATTAGCCAACCTAGACATCAGAAAACACTTTTTCAGCAATCGAGTGGTGGACGACTGGAACCAGCTACCTGAAAGTGCAGTCACCGCCCCAACTCTTCTCAACTTCAAGCAACAAATTGCAACAACTATGGGTTTATAATGGGCTAAAAAGCCCGCCCAAACCCTTGCCACACAACCTCGTCATTGTCAACGAAGGAAGTGTGGCTCTTCAAGGTATGTATCTTTGACCGTGCGCGGCGCTGCGAATAAGATTCCGACTTCGTTCCTCATGAAAAGTGTTGATTTTTCTGAAATGTACTTACATTCTCCATTTATTTGCGATGTCTATGTCTGTAACTAATGAAGTCTTGTCTAACCTATTACTTTTAGGAGGAAAATTTTATTGAAAACCGTGAAATTAGAGGAAAATATACAGCTACGATGGGTCGACTGCTCAGACAAGCACGGCAGAAGCAGCAGAAATGTCACGCAGAGCATTGTGGGTGATTGATTTACGACACAGAGATGATGGACTCATTCTCATATTAGGTTTCTGTGACAGTCGTCTTAAAATTTCAAAACGAAATGCGCCGTACACTTCCTGACATTATTCTTAAATGACGAGAAAAAAAATTACGACTGCGTATGTGTCTTGTGTAATTCAGTGCGAGTGATGTCAATTGTAAATATTTACAACACAAACCAGCGGAAAAGAGCAGGCAGGAAATTTTACTTTGAAAAAAATCATCATTTTGGAGTCATGACATTAAATACAGATTGAAATAACTGGTAAGGTATAATTCAATATATATAACTAATCTAACTATGATTACCGAAGCTCAGAGTATTTCCGTAAATGGTTAAAGAGATTTTAGGAAGTTTTTTCAGCGTTATTCAGACACGCGTAGGAACAGTGTAAGGCACTGTTTCCAATGAGTATCGTGCAGGCACGATCGAATTGTCTCCAGTGTACCTGTTGGCTAGGCCTAGGCAAATCTGGCCACCTCAACACAATGTCAATGACAATAGTCACAATTGGAGGGCGTATCTGGAATAGTTAGAATCATGACCTCTATATTATACCCGGCTTACTAATGACACCTCTAAGTTATTTCATGCAATTCATAAGTTTACCTTCTTGAGTGCTTGAAATATATCCTGCAAAAGCGATACCAAATTACGAGTACGAAGCGATCGCGATTGTGAATTTGTGATTGGATACGGGCTGCACGTCAAAAAGAGAGAGCTCGTGTCAAAAGTGGTGTTAACAGTGATTGGTCCAAAGTTTCCAAAGTTTGCAAAGTGGGGGAAAGGTTAAATGTAAGAAGTGACGTATATAAGTATCCATTTTGTTCTGAATTAAACATAAGCTACACAAAACATATATGAATTAAACATGAACAATGAATAAATTAAATATGAAATACGTCTTTCCCTACCATCCATAGCATCATTCCATGCATCAGATATCTGTCATACTCTTCCCTAGCATCCATACTCTCCCTACCATCCATAGCATCATTACCCTGCATGCATTTTCATGTCTATCATTACGTTCCCTAGCATCCATACCCTCCCCACCATCCACATCATCATTGTCATCCCTACATCCCCGTTATTCTCTTTCCTAGCATCTATACCCTCCCTACCATCCACAGCATCCATAGCATCATTACCCTCCATGCATCTTCATGTCTATCATTACATCCCCTAGCATCCATACCCTCCCTACCATCCACATCATCATTGTCATTCCTACGTCCCCGTCATTCTCTTCCCCAGCATATTACCTCCATGGCCTGACAGAGGACACAAAGTAGTTCAAGTTCATTACTCCAAAATTAGACCATAAGTTCAACCAAATTACATTCCCCTATGTGAACTTGCAAATAAATGTTGTTAGCAAGCAAATGTATTATGTGACTGTTACAACCAGCGTTCGAATTAAGGAAAAAAACATGGTTGTCCGACGGACAACCAGGTTGTAATTTTTGGTTGTCCGTCAGAAATTTGGTTGTCCGTCAGGCGCGGCGCCCGACTCAAAAAGGTACCCCCAATTTTTGACGTAGCTTTTCAAAACTGACAAGCAAAAAAAAAAAAAAGTCATCCCAAGCGCACAGACAACTACGAGACTCCTACTTCTAATTGTTTTCAACAGCAAATTTATAAAAAGTCATATATTTTTTACGGCGATCAGGGAATTGAAGAAAAATGCTCAAAAATTTTACAATTTTATCGAAGGTTCCAGTTTTGAAATACTACATGCTAACAACTATGTTTTTTTGACTTTGAAAAATTATGGTTGTCCGCCGGACAACCACAGCATTAATTGAGGTTGTCCGGCGCTAGATTTGGTTGTCCCGGGCAACCGGACAACCAGAATTTCGAACGCTGTTACAACATATTATGAACTGTTTGACTACAGACAAAGGACCTTCTGTCCAGGGTGTCTACTAGCTTATCTATATTTCCTCCAAGCAACTAGAGACTTGTGAATTTGGTATAAGATTATGTAATCACACAACAGGAGGTAACTGGAGTCAAAGTCACTGTTTTCAGAAAAAATGGACTGATCCATTTTATCATGGGCGTTCCATTAAATAGATATTAATTAAATTGGTAAAGAAAGTTCACAATTTGCTCACAGGTTATTATAGATTTATTATTTATAAGTATGAATTTAATACAAAAGGAGAACAAATATAATGTTTTGTTGAATATCAATACATAAAACTATCTACATAGCCAAACTCAGAAAGGTTGTATGGCAAGCACTCGCGCCTTCGGCGCTCGTTTGGTCCGCGTGGACATTACTGAGGGTCTTTAACAAAGACTATTATGTTGCAGGCATAGCGTGACCACAGCTTTTCAAAACACCCCTGGTAGCCCTCTACACCAGTTACACTAATTTTGCCTGCACGCCACACACACTGGCACTTATGAAGTTGGAAGAAGAAGAAGAAGACCCCCTAAAGGAGAGGGTTCTGAAGCCAAAATATACCCTTTTCCCCTATTCACACCCTAAATCGGGATTTTATCGATACTGTTTTCACACCAGGGTTTGAAAACGTAGGTCTACCTAAGTTGAAAATTGCCTCAAAATTGATGTTTTGATACCCAAACGGTGTCACCTGATATCTGGGACTACAAATACTAAAATTTTAATATTTGTAATCCCAGCCTGATATACCCCCCGGGGGGGCTACTTAGTACAAAAGGGGTTATGGGGACGTGTGTCGCAAAATCAGGCTTTCTGGTATTCCAATCGGTCCTTTTTCTTCGCAAAATGGGGTATTTTGATGGGTTTTCTTTCAAAATTTTCGGAAATTTGCACCAAATGCCATAAATTTGGACATTTCTTCTCAAAATGTTTGAAAATTTTGCTAAAATATAGCGAATTTGGACAAAAAAAGGAGATTTTTTTTATTAAATTTGGGTCAAAATTTAAAAGATTTGGTATTTGGATGGGTCAATTTTTCTTAAAAATTGGTATTTGGATGGGTGACTTTCAAAATTTCCCAGAAGCACTTCCATACCCAAACCATATCTGAGTAGCCCCCCCCCAGGGATATACCTGTCAGTCCTCAAAAACAACCCTAATTCACCTTTTTCTTGGTCACGCTATGCCTGCAACATTATATATGAGTGGCCCTCGGGTATTATGCTCGATTGGTTTTACAATCCCAACGAGTTCATGATATAATTTGTGATAAAATTATTATTGAAAGTAACTAAATTATATATTTAGATATCACCTCAGGAAACCACCGTGGCGTAACCTGTTGGTAGGGTGGGGTGGGGGAGGTCAGGGGGAGCAGGAGCCCCCAGAAAAAAATGTCTGCCCCCCCCCCCCCCCCAATGAAATCAAGAAAAGTATGCAGAGTTCCAATATATAGTGCATTAGTAATGTAGCTGCTGCTACTCCGGGCTGCAACTTACCCTTTTATGGGTAACAAATGTCTATGAAGTTTAGCAAAACTTGATGACTTACTACATGAAAAAGGTTGGGGTGTAGGCTACCTTTTTGTGTCTGAACAAGAACTCTTTCGCCCCCACCATGCCTGGTCCCCACCAAAATGTTCTTGCCCCTGCTCGCCCCCTCGAATGAAAATTTCTGGTTGCGCCACTGAAGTATAGGCCTAAGATTTGATGACATTGACTGATCTTCTATTCATGAAAGTAACTTAGTCAAGTCTTTTTGAGACTCAAATAAAAGATTTTTATTTCAAAGTTTTTTCACAAGGCATAAATATATGCCTATGTACAAATCAATTCCAAGGCCGTAGCTAGAGGGGGGGGGGGGGACATATCAGTCGGCAAATTCATGTGTCAGTCGGCAAAATGGAGGAGAGGGGGAGAAAAAAGGAGAAGAGAAAAGAAGAAAAAGAAAAAAGAAAAGAAAAGGAAAGGAAAGGGAAAAAAAAGAAAAGAAAGCAAGACAAAGCAAGGCAGGGAGTTGTATAATCCAAGTCCTTGTAGGCATAGGCGGCGGACCCGGGGGGACGGGGGGAACACGCCCCCCCCCCCCCCTAAATTTCACGAGGGGGAGGGACGGACCCCTCAAAAAATAAAGAAAAGGAAAGGACATTGAAATTTTCTCTTTGTTTTGATAATATAAACGTTCAAAACCCAAAAAAATTGCGCGCTTCGCGCGAATTTTCAGATATTTTGTCAATTTTTAAGTAAAAATTTATAATTTTCAGCTGAAATTAGCCGATTTGACAGATTTTTTTAGCTGAAATTAACCGATTGGACATATTTTTTTAGCTGAAATTAGCCGATTGGACATATTTTTTTGCGCGCTCTACGCGCGCATTACAAAAAATCATAATTTTCCTCCGACCATTTTTGCTCCAAAAAAGCCGCCCCCCCTAAAATGTTTACCTTCCGCCGCCACTGCTTGTAGGCTAAGGGCCCTACTAGGACAACGATTGAGCTATAAAATACCAAGTAAGCTTAAACTTTTGAGTTGGCAAATACCATGATTATTGACCATTTTTTGACCCAAACACTAGTTGGCAAAATGAGGAGAGGCAACACTAAGTTAAGAATATTGCGGCAAATAATATGACCAGGACAAAGAGAGGAAACAAGATGATTTTGTAGGTGAGGTAAACTTGTGTTATGCAATTTTAAGTGCTGTACAATTACTTCCCTCTCGGCAAATTTAAAATGTCGTTTATGCTTAAAGCTGTAGATATCCTTTGTCATTTTTACCATCTTGAAAATCCATAGAGCTGAATGCATATTGACCTCGAGTTGGACATAAGTCATTAACTGGTCATATTTTTTGTTTCACACAAATACATTGGTAAAACCATGCCAATTTGTATTCAACGGATCGTAACTCT
>JXSR01S020723.1:6047-31825 GCA_000969725.1 Ophiothrix spiculata
GAACATGATCTTGAACTAGTAGGTTAATTTGGTTACCTTTGATAGCAGTTATCTAATATTTTAACAAAGTATACTAACTATTGAGGTTGACATAAGATTCGTTGATGGAGCATAAAATTTCTATATCCTATGCTTTTGCACCTGTTATAGGTTTAATTTTGTCACGTGTATAAAACACTAATACAATTACTATAACCTTTCGAAATGACTTTGAATCATTTGAATGCTCAGATCTTCAAATCTTCAGATTCCTCAGTCTTTGACCAAAATAAGGATATCAAATGGAAGCTGAAATTATAGACATCCACATTATTGGCGTGCAAACTTTTGGTTTTTAGGTAAGGCGATTCTTGTTTGATTACCTTTAGTAAAGAGACAAAAACAATGGATAGACACGTCTCAGGTTGTTCCCACTATGACTTTTTGATAGCATAGACAGAGAAAGAAGGGTGTCATAAGTAAGCTGTCATGTGTGTTAGCAATCTTCTTCATCATTCTTGACATATACATAAATCCTGTACCTGTTGAGCCAAGACCATATGGCATACCAGTCCTAGTTATATACCAATAAATGGGTGTTTTTGAAACGAAAATAATTATTCATTAGCTTTCATTACTAACCTTACCGTAGTCCACCAAAATTAACCAAGTTTATTATTGTCATTTGATAATTAGTTAAAACGGTAAGATGGAAATGCATAATTTCAAGAAACACTCTATAACACAGCGGACTGAAACATTGAGTTTCATTGGGTGCATTGTGGGAAACCTTTTCATACCCGACGTATATGAGGTTTTTTCCGACCAGTGTCACGGAATTTGTATGATTGTTTATAGACGCTTTTTTAATATTGTGCGTTCGTAAACTTGCCTCTTTTCTTTTCTGATGATTGGCAAATGTTCCTTAATATTGTGTTCCTTTACAATCTATTTTCGCGTCTCCGGGGTGTCCACCTGATCATAGATTATGCCTCTATTTCACTATGAATCTGTTATAAAATGTATTCATACATTGTATAATAATATAATTATTGCTTAAACAGCTGTTGTTTTCTTTCGAAATGACCCTTTTTTAGAGTTATCATTACTGCCGGGCGGTTTGAATATCATGTAAAGCGGCGTGTAAACAAGATGACCAAATGTGTACTCATTGTCGTGTTCATCTCGAATTTCTTTGACACCATCAATTGCTGCCTCATATGACGGAGGAGGAGCTGTGGAAATAAATAAACAATAAAATAGATAAAGTATTTTAGTGACAATTGAATCAATTAAAATCAAGTGATACTTTATTATTCCAGACGGAAATTGCAATACATGAGACAGCTTAATACAAGAAAATGCAAAATAATTTGAATATAAAGAAAAACAAATTTCAATTCAAAAACAAAAAGCAATGCCATGGTTATCTTATGGTCACAGCAGTGGCCGGGTAGAAACATACGCCCAGATCTTGTTATCAGACGACTTGACAGACGACCATGAAGAAGGTAAGTTGAATCAGGCCCTGACACTTTATCCCCATATACAAGTCTAGCCCTTTTCTATTCATAAATTATCCATTGTGTTTCTTTTGTTTATAGTTCGTTGCCCTAGCTGTTATTTTTAAGAATGAGGTCTAGAGCTGTTATCTAACAAAGCATAACGTTCTGGGCAGTGAAGTGAGACGAGATGGAGAATTAGAAACACTGATTTGACATAGTTTGACATTATTATCATCAATTATTATGCAGTCATGGAGTCAGCGAATTAAATTGGTAACCTTGATATTTAAATCAAATAGGCGTATAGAATTAGATCCGAACCTGATGACAGCGTTTTACGTAATAATGGTAAAACATTTAAAAACCAACATAAAAATCATTCGAGCTCTGAGTTCGAAAGTACTTGTTTGCATTAAACACCATCAGGTAAATATCACGTTTACGGTTCACGTTGTATCAAATAGCCATTTTAAAATTGGAAATCACTACGTTAATTATCTCGTTTTGTTCATTTCATAATAATTCATTGTAATGTCAAATATGTATACAACAATAAACACGGGCATATGAATAAAAAGCCAAAACAAAAACAAGGGAGTCAAGGGAATCTACCATTAATTTTGAAACGCGATTCTAGCATAGTAATCATACAGCAAGAGCCCATGGCTTATGTTTCACCAAAGGATGCCATACATCTAAAATGCAGTACATTTTCTACACCAGTGGTGTAACCCTGAGTAAAGGGATGGTACCACAAGGAACACGTTGGCTATGGTCGATGTAATGATTTTTTTCAAATAGATATTTTGAAATTAAAATGTTGTATGTTTTAAATTGAATTTCAAATAGCATGCCTCTGCTCGCTGCGTTTGTCAGATAAACGGTTCAACAGAGACCATTATCAGATATAATGTATCTTGGGATGGGATGGCTTGTCATTAGACTCTCATAAGGCGAGACGCGAAGTTCATCATTTATCTAGTACATATTTCATAGCTCATTTGATTTATATTTCTCAATAATCGCTAGTTCACGTTTCTTCGCTGATACCATGATTAGTGATTCCAATTAACGAGGACACACAAATAATAATCCTGCCCAAATATCGATAAATCCTGACATATCAAAGAAATCGTCCTTGATGTGTGTTATGCTTAATCGGGTACAACGTGTGCAGCATTCTTCATCGTGTGTCCTCGTTTTTGTCCACATATTACGTTACACAAAGTGGAACGTAGGCTAATTGGGGCCATGTTTTGAACTCAGTGTCATCTTTATTACTCTGTGGTTAAATCATCCATAACATGAATCAATTTCTTGGTCAATATATCAGCATAGGCAACCACAAGTCTCTGCTGCTGTGGCGAAACAATAATCTTTTTGGGTTTTTTACGATTCCCCTTCAGCAACACTCTCACCCAAGCATGATAAACAATATTTCCAGATTCTAGCAACGACGGAATCATAAAGCAAAGCAAAGTGTCTGGCATTCATATATAATTATATAGTTTATCTTCTTCAGGCAGCACCTTCTTAAGGGGTGAAAGACCATCACTCATTTTTGCATTTTTGCAAATTTATTTTGTACCATAACTTTTGAACAAAGTGCTTAAAGTTAATAAAAGTATACATTTCCAGAAAGGATTTTTCACAAGGAACATGATGGTGATGTTGATTTTTTGAGAAAATTACGAAAAACACATTTTTTTGCCATTTGGTCTTCCAACCAAGCTAAGAATAACATTTTTTTTTAAATGGCCTAGGAATGGGAATTTTAATTTTAAACACCCACTCGGATGTTGCGTCATTTTTACTTATTAAGATTTTGGCCTTTTTTCTGATTTTCATGCCAAATAAAGTCAAAAATTCACTTCTTTCAATTTTTGGTCATTTTTTGACCTTATTTGGCATGAAAATCAGAAAATAGGCCAAAATCCTAAAAAGTAAAAAAGACGCAACATCCGAGTGGGTGTTTAAAATTAAAATTCCCATTCCTAGGCCATTTTTTTTTAAATGTTATTCTTAGCTTGGTTGGAAGCCCAAATGGCAAAAAAATGTGTTTTTCGTGATTTTCTCAAAAAATGTGATTTTTGGTCAAAAATCAACATCACCATCATGTTCCTTGCGAAAATTCCTTTCTGGAAATGTATACTTTTATTAACTTTAAGCACTTTGTTCAAAAGTTATGGTACAAAATAAATTTGCAAAAATGCAACAATGAGTGATGTGCTTTCACCCCTTATTAACTTTAAGCACTTTGTTCAAAAGTTATGGTACAAAATAAATTTGCAAAAATGCAACAATGAGTGATGTGCTTTCACCCCTTAACAAGGAAGTTATAAATTAAAAATCAAACTTTCATTTCGGTATGGTAGGCCCTATACCGGTATTTCTCCCATCACACTTATGCACATGTTAATAATTGAATACGTCAGTACAAGAAAACCCTAACTCCAATAGCTCCCTTCTGTAATTATAAATAATCCCAATCATAGTGTCACATTTGACCTTGTAGTTGACTTTTTAGACATTGTAAGATAATTGTTATAGTATACCGGGTGAGTCAAAAAAAAAAGCGCAATAATTAGATGGAAGCCATATTGTAAGATCAAAGGCAATTTCGAAAAAATATGATTATTTCTAATTAGGATATGGATTTACCTTTCAAATAGTGAGAGAATGGTGTTGATTAATTAAAGCGTTTCAAAGATATCCTTATTTAAATAATATGGTATGAAAACAGTTCTGTCCAACTGTCGTGCATTTGCTTTATTTATGGAGGACATTCAATGTTTTTGAATGGTCCTTGAAAGGGTCGTTTAGCATTTTCGCACTCAAAAGTGTCGTTTGGTTTTGTTGACGTCTCACTGACGTCCAGCGCAATCTTTGATATGTCCTTCTTGAATTCACACATCTCGGAACTTTTGTTTTCCTGTTTCCACCTACACGTCTTGTTTCTCTGGTGTGCCTGATCTCGTTAAAGGCTAGGCTTCAGTGATGCGATAATGCAGCTGTAGAAGACTGGCAGGAGGGCCCTGTCTGTAAACTCTATACTTGATTGTACCACATTGATAAAAGTCCAGTGGAGACAGATTTAGGCTTCTGGCTGGCCATTCAACCTGATGTCCTATTCCAACCACACGATTGCCAAAACAACACTTGTAGGCGGTTGCGTACGGGTAAGGCACAGTGAACAGGAGCACCACCTTGCATAAACCACACTCTGCGAAATTGTCCATTTTGTTGTTGTTGAAATGACCTTCGGAGACCTGAAATAATGTGGTTGTTGATGATACGTAGGTAAACCTGGCTGAGATAATCTTCAGATTACTGAAGCAATAAATTCAATTAGATATTGGTACTTACATGTTTGACGAGGAATTCCGCATTTGGACAGAGCTGTTTTCACACCATAATTTTGAAATAAGGATATCTTTGCAATGCCTTTATCAGTCCTCACCATTCTTTCACCATTTGAAAGGAAAACCCATGATCTATTTAGAAATAAACATTATTTGTTTGAAATAGCTTTTGTTCTTACAATATGGCTTCCAACTAATTATTGCACTTTTTGACTCGCGCGGTATAGTTGCAGAGGGGAGCTCATGGAGTTGGGTTTTTCTTGTACTGGCTGTTTAAATATAGCAAATATATATATACTATAACAATTATCTAACAATGTCTAAAAAATCAACTACAATGCCAAATAGGAGACTATGATTGGGATATTGACATGGAAATGCTTTTTAGTGATGTGAAAGCATTTTCAGAGATTTGAATGCATTTATATTTTGTAAGTATAATTTACAGAAGGGAGCTATTGGAGTGGGTTTTTTCTTGTACTGGCGTATTCAATTGTATACCACTATATTATATGGCATGAAAAGAAACCTGGTAAAATTTTGATATAAAGTTAATATTTCCTGTTTTTTGTGCAATAGTATACAAATATTAACTGCTAATGAGTGTGATGATAAAAATATACCATCCCGAATTGAAAGATTGATTTTTCCATTTCGTGGAATGGAACAATCAATCTTTCAATGAGGGATGGTATATTCTTACCATCACACGAATATAAGCAGTTAATATTTGTTTTATATAACTCATCTATAGATTCTAGTCATTTGATAACACATAAACTATTGTTTATATACCTCATGCATAGATTCGTTGTTCATCGTTTGGCTAAAACTACATTACGTGGCACAAACATTATTATTCCAGAACTGTTTGTTTTGGCTTGGATTTCCTTGATATTTTCAACGTTTTAAAAACATTCTAACTCAAAAAATATTTAACCGATTTCAAATCTGTAAACTTCAGAATAAACTTTATCACTGTCTCCATCTTTCCACTAAATTTCAACTCGATCGAATTTAAAATAATTTTTTTCTTCACTGACTACTTTTTTTGTATGTAAAATCCCTATACATGAGCAAAAACAAAATGGTGGATTTTCAACTTTATCACCGGTCATATCATATACTATCAAATGGATGACAGTGATAGTAAAGACTATCAAATGGATGATAGTGATAGTAAAAATGACAAATGGTCATGTGTTACAATCTTACCAATCAAATGACTAGAATCTATGGATTAGTTATATAATAAAAAACATATAATTTGGTCAAACTTTGACTGAACCATTTTACTCGGCTTCGCCTCGTGAAAAGATAAGTCAAATTTTGACCTCAATATATATCTTTTATTATCACACTCACATGGTGTTAGTATAATTGTATACAATTGAATTCACATTTACTAACATAACCCTTGCTTTTGAATAATAATAATAATGGAGGGTATTTATACCGCGCGCTGATTTACCCGAAGGTCTCAAGGCGCTGCTGTGTGTCAGCCGCAGCGCTCCACAGGAGAGTATCCTAGGTCGCTTACAGACGCCAATCACACAACTGACCGGGAGAACGACATAGAATTTATGGGAAGAATTTGTTTTTCATTTTTGTTAACGTAAGAAGGTTTGGAAATTGGAAATCATATAACTGTTTATAAAATGGCTGATATATGACAATGAACACCTAAGGGGATAGGCATGATATATCGACACGAACGTGCTCATCATTTATCACCTTAGGTTAAACCACCTAGCTAAGATGTATGGCTTGCTATGCTGTTGGTGCTAGATGTGACATTTCTAGTTTGTAAGATCACAAGCATAACAGATTTATTGACATTTAGCAGAACTAGATAATCATCGAGATTTTATATTTTGCAAACAATTTCAAAGAAAAATTGTTACTGTTAACCAAGCCTGTAACATATCAAAATATGCCATATTTTACCAAGATTTGGTGATATTCAGTATCATTATTGGTGCATGACAATTGCAAGAGTAGTCAGTTTCAATCATTTCATTTTGGTCGTGTTAATTATTAGGTGCTTGAATTAAATGATACTTTGAATGTTATGAGAAACATACCGTGCGCATGCATCAATTCTTCCATTTTGACTCAGCTGCTATTGTGAATTGTGTTATTAGTTCATGAGCATGCATTAACTACTAATACTTTTAAACAATATAAATTCAATTAATAAACGAACATTTTTTACACATATATCTGTCATGTTTAAAGGTGCTTTTCTGCCATTACTAACAATTAACCGCATACTGATATATTTGTTTGCATTAGTTGTTACTGATAAAAGTTGCTTTGATTTAATTTATAAATAAACAAATTTTCATTGATATTTCCGATTTTGTTCAATTTTGTCGGTTTATATTGCCAAAACAATCGTTGTGATTTTGTACTTTATAATAAGAATACTTTTCAAATTACTAGATCAACCCTCCTTTTCTGTATAATAAATCATCAATTTTAAATTAGTTTAAGATTTCCAAAGACAATAATTTCATATATCCAGCAAATTTTCAGAAATAGTATATGCAAAAAATGTTTAGCAAATTGTAAGTTTACCTTAAATTTGTTTGCTTATCTGTGTGTAATAATATCAAATTGTCTCTTGTGCATCAAAAATGAATGACATACAAGTGTTTTGGAACTAACGTATAATTTACAGATTGATTTGTATAACATTTGGTGTAAAATCATATTATATTGAATAATACTCATACGCTTTATCAGTGCTTTATTACGATTAGAACCTGACATAAACATGATAATGGACTGAAATTGGAAGTAAAGAGTATACCGAGTGAGTCAAAAAAACTGCAATAGTTAAGTAAAAGCCATATTTCAAGAACAAGAGATACCATGAACATTAAATGTATATATTTAAATAGATCACAGATTTACCTTTAAAATGGTGAAAGAATGGAAAAAATTGATAAAGGCGTCATAGAGATACACTTATTTGAATAGGAAGGCATAAAAACAGTTCTGTCCAACTGTCGTGCATATGTTTTATTCAATCCGTAGGACACACCATACTCTTTTCTCTGTGGGTTGGGTACGTTGAAAAGGGCCGTTTGAGCTTGGTGGCCCTGAATATTCAATATTCGGTTGAACGTGGACTGGGACACATGTGGCAGAGGATTTCTTTGCGAGCTCATTTCGGGATGCCTTGCCTGACGAACGCGGTCGACGTTTCTCCTGCTTCTTGCCGTTCACGGTCTCCAAGATCTCTCTTTATTTAGTTTAAGGACTGTTCTTGTTCTTTTGAATTTCGCCTGAATTCATAGATGGTGGATTCACATGGTACACCCGATTGGGAGAATGCACACCGGAATCTCCGTTTCACTTCTGCATGAGATTTGGTGGTAAAATAAATCTCAGCAATAAGAGCACGTTGCTCGTTTGTGAACTGATCTTGAGGCATTTTAAACAGTGACTAGCTGATTGATAAGCTCTCCCTTCTAAGACAGTACCCCCAAACGTGTCATTTTGCACTTGGAAAGACCGCCTAAATTATCTTTTATATGTAAATTAATAGATTAAGAGGAGATTTTCACTGGAGCAAGGTAATCGGTTGGTGTTATTATTCAAGAGGTGCATGCACGAAATTCAATTCAATATTGGTACTTACTCGTTATGAACTGTCGTTTGACGAGGCATGCTCATTTGGACAGAACTGTTTTCATACCATACTATTCAAATAAGGATATCTTCGCAATGCATTTATCAATTTGCACCATTCTTTCACCCTTTGAAAGCTTTATTCATGATCTATTTAGAAATTAATATTATTTGTTCGAAATTACTTTTGTTTTTTCAATATGGCTTCCATCTAATTATTGCAGTTTTTATGACTCGCGTGGTATTTCTCTAAGGTATTGTTGGGTGTTGAGTACAGATATAAGTAATGAAATACATGCATGTATTCGTGAAAAAATATCAAAGTAAATATCATATGTTATCTAGGCTAATATCTTAGTAATACTATCTATCTTATAATGTTTCAAGTAATTATAGAAACACTATATTAGAAACACTATATTTTTGGCAAAGTCTCCAAAATGTAAATGTAAAATCTTATTTGCTGAGATTTAATGTCACCGGCAAAACGAATAACTGTCAAGGTGGTTGTTCCAATTGTCAACGAGGGTAATTAAATTTTTTGTCTCCTTATTATTGCTGATTTTCTATAGTGTTACAGACATACACTTTTCTAGAATCAATTTTGAGAAAACCTTCCAAGTGTTAAGAAATAGGTACTCCAGATAGCAAAGTTAGTTGGCCCATCGTTTGGCCATTGTTCTACCTGCTTCTGATTTGTGTAGTCAGTGGCGTAGCTAGAGGGGGGCCGGGGGGCCGTGGCCCCCCATTACTGACTGTCCGTTGGTTAAAAAAGCGAACTTAATTTGAGCCGACCGGTCGCAGGCCGGGCGGCGATACCGCATCGGTCCAAGCGGCCGTAGGCCGTCTGCCAATGTCGGTTCCTGCAAAAATTACCTCATATAGATGTTTTTCACAGCATTTTGGCACCATTTTAACTACATAAATCCAAAAATGTTTAAAGTAGCCTTCCTGCAGGGTGTCAAAAAGCTAAAAACCCGGAGCTTCCGGGGGAGGGGCCCAAAGGCGGGCCCCTGGACCCCACCCGTTATTCGCTCCGATCACTTAGTTCGCTCCGCTCGCATGGTCAATCCAATTCTGTCGGTTCGTCTTTATATTGTGGCCCCTCCACTTTCGAAAACCTGGCTACGCCACTGTGTGTAGTGCATACTTGTACATGCTAAATCAATAAATTAAAATTGAATTAAAATTAAATAAAATATTGACCAAACGCATAACACTTTCGACAGGTTCGACTTCAGAAGGCCAGACAATTTTTCTTATTTTATCTTATTTTAGAAACACCACATCGTGGACGCTAGTTTATTTAGTGTTGTGGTCCCTTCTAAAGATTTGACCATTTTGGAGTATACGTTTAATACAAAATCTCAAAATCCTGTTGGGCCAAGAGACATAACTTCTCTTTCATGAGTTTTCGTGAAGTTTAATTTTTGCTGAAAAAATAAAAATCATAAAAAAAACCTGGTTTGGAGAGACAGGCAATAATTATGTATGCGGATAGAATTATGTATACGTTTAATTCGTTATTCATACAGTAGTGGTCCATTTTACATACGTTCAATATGTGTACCGCCGCGGCAAAAGGGTCCAGTTGTCGGCTCGTACATGTTGCTCCTTGTAGCATATCTAATGTATGGTATTTGTATACATCAGATATGCTACAATGAGCAACATGTAGGAGTCGACAACTGGACCCTTTTGCCGCGGCGGTACACATATGTGAAACTTTTGTATGTTATTCGTACGTTTTGCTCTATACGGTGATGTCTGACAGAGCCTTTATGTTTTGTATACGTTCAATTCGTTATCAATACGGTGGTGGACCTTTTTGCACACATTCAGTATGTAAAACTTTTGTACGTTACTCATACGTTTTGACACTACACGGCGATGTCTGACAGAGCATTTATACTAGGGTACCCTGGCTTATGACACAATACTTGTAGCATTATTTAAACCCAACGTATTCTTTGGTAAACCCTCCGTATCCTTAAAATGGTTGTTTGTTAGTATGCTGACATTTTAAAGCGTGAAAGTGACAAACCAATTATCTTTCACAAAATTTGGCAATCAATTATTCTAAGATAAAATAATCCATTGGCTCGACTTAATTCCCTACTCAGAACCAAACACGCAGTTCCTGATGTCATACTTGGATCGTCAAATGCAGGATATTCCTGTATTGATATTAGAAATGGTTTTGTGCAATGAGGCACAAACGTACAATATGAAATACATTACACAAGTTTTCTCGGAGAAACCATTTAACACAGTTATTAGTAGATTGGAACTAATAAATATTAACGTATATAATGTGAATATAAATATTTTAATCTTTTAATATTATCCTTTGTCTTGTAAAAAAATTTCAAAAATTCCATTAGTCGTTTCTTCAAAACAGATTAACCAGTCAAAACGACAAAGGATTTATGTGAAAATCAAGTTGTGTATTAAATTTGAAAAAGCAACTTTATCTTATGAACTGATACAAACATCTTAGGAGAGGAATCATAGGATGAAATAAAATGAAGTTGGTCCGTCTCTATCTGATTCCATGCAATTAACAATTGAATACGCTAGAATAAGAACATCCGAACTCCATAGCTGCCTTCTGTTTAATCATAATTATAAAATATAAATGCATACAAATTTCTGAAATTGTTTTCTCATCACTAAAATAGCATTTCCATGTCAATATCCTAATCATAGTGTCATATTTGACCTTGTAGTTTACTTTTTTAGACATTGTTAGATAATTGTTACAGTACATAATTGCTATATTAAACAGTCATAATAAGAACATCCTAACTCCATGAGCTCCTCTCTGCAACTATATGCTAAGAAAATTATCTAACAATGTCTAACAAAGTCAACTACAAGGTCAAATGTGAGGCTATGATTGGGATAAAGACATGAAAATGCTTTCCAGTGATTTAAAAGCATTTTCCGAGATTTATATGCGTTTATATTTTACATAACTTGACAGAAGGCAGCCCATGGAGTTGGGATGTTCTTATTCTAGCGTATTCAATTATTTTTGGATTTTATCACCACAATACAAAATGGGCAATATCCTCGGCAATATCCCATAAAATTGCTACATGAAACTAACATGGAATGAACAAGTAGTGCTAAAACCTTAACATATTTGCAGGAAGTAAACAGATAATTGTACCCAGTGAGCATAAAAAGGGGAAAACAAATTCCAGGCTGATTTAACCACAAGGCAGTGAGGCAACTGAGCCAAGTGGAGAGGGTGCAGCCCGAAGCAATTAAAAAAACCTATCACTGTAGATTCAAAGGTAACTTCCCTAATAATGGGAGATGTTTAGTTAACTCGATTGTTTACCGCGCTTATGTCCAAAACAATGAAGACTATTGGTTTATTCAGAGTCTTGTCGATACGCAGTCTTTACACGCGCTATGCACAAGGTAAAGACTGCGCGTCAATGGGCGTCGTACGATGCATATCGACAGACTCTGAATAAACCATATGTTGGATTGGCTGGAAGATATATTAGCCACATGAAATCTTTACACCACCATCAAAATAGGTTCTCGCAAACCACAATCCCACCTGACACTAATGTATACCCAGTGTGACCAGATCTTTATCATTATATTGCTACAGTTTGACCGGGTTTTCATCATAATTGCTACAATGTGACAAGGGCTTTTTCTTTTCATTATCACTAGAATATCATGAAGGTCGGTCGTTTGGTTCGGAAGACATGCCACTAAAACAATTTTTTACATATATTATGCAAAATACATATCTAATTTGCATATTTTATGCTGGAATCGCAGGTGGCACTACTTAAAGGGCTACCCACACACTTATGCTAAGGGCATATAACCACCGGTCACCAACCGGTGTCTGGTAATCGGAAGGAAGCCGCAACGAAGGAGCGCCGGTGTAATGAGACTGAGTGTCTCCCATAACCAGGAGTTCTAACTACACGGAATAAGTCGCGATCAATAAGTTAATGATCGCACATGTACAAATACGTTCCACACAATTGAATGGTAGCTATGACACTCAGTCACACGGACACTGTATTTTATTTCACCGGTATGACACTGGTGAATGCTTGCAAGTTCTTGAGATGCCCGGTCGGTTATTGGACCATGATAACTGAAAACATCATGTAAAAGCCGCAAGGTTTTAACTCAAGAATTAAAGGTACTAGCCTAGATTCCACTTAGATTTAAAAACTTATGGAAATGCTCTAATCAAAGCTTAAAAGTGTAGTAAAATCTAAAAAAGGATGAAAAAATTACACAGAAAATGTCTCAAATTGAGAGTGAACATATTTGCAATATATCATTCTGTGATGCAGGTGTGACTATCCTGTGTTTTCTAAATCTTACATTTGTACCTCGGATGGAAAAGATCAAACAAAGCTCCTGAAGATAATTTCATCAAAAATAATTTATTTACCCATCATAGGTGTAGAAACAAAATGCCGGCGGTAAAAGTTAGAGTCCCCAGTTAATTTGAGCATGTTAACCCTTGCTCTTATCTCTGCCCAAACCACCAAATTTGAATCCTTTGACATAGAGTGTTTTCCATAACTCACTTAGTCCGGTAGGTGCCACATGCTATATTTGCATATAGGTTATGTTCTGTTATAAATACGATCGTTGACTAACAATTGATATCATCGACGAATTGGTCATCGAGAACTAATTGGGCAGCTATATAAATTAGTCACTAAGTGTAAAATCACAAAATATGTGTGAAGCCCTGCTTAGGCATTGAACACATTCCGAGGCTGTTAAAGATAATATTACATTGCGTAAGGTCTATCTCAAACATGAAACAATAAGTGGTAAGATGTTAAAAAGTGAGTGGGAAAGTTAGTTAGCCCATGCAGAGTCCCATTTAGTCTTACAGGAGAGTTAGTATATTTATAAGAAACCCTCAAGGAAAATCTATAAATCTATAATATAAAATCAGATATATGCTGCCATGCTTTTAACTCTTGATAATTTCGCCGAAGTTCACTGGAGTTTATCTTACATGATTTTTTAAATCAAACTTTTGAAATCACTGAAATCTGGCCCAAATTGTTCTAGTTTCGGTAAAGAAAGCATATTATGAAGACCGAGTTGTTTGATGATAGTTTTAAACAAAGCGTGCGTCGTGCATTCGATTATTCAAACTACTCACATTTTGTACTGACATCTGTAGGTGTCAACTTTGTACATAACTGCCCATGACTACCTGGCTGTAAATGGACGGATTCTGAAGACAAAGGGTTAGGGTGAACATACATTACAAAAGCACAACTAAGCTGTAAACAAAAAGCAAATTAAATGTCACAATTGCGAAACGTAAATCTAACAAAGAACTAAGTTTCATTATTACACAAACAAGTACTGAAACAAGTTCCTAACAACATCACCTAGCATCTTTTGTCCATTTCTGTCAAAATTATTTTCATTTTGTTCTAAGCGAGAACGGAAAATGACAACTACAATTTCAAAAAGTTATTAATAATATTTTTAGATTTGTACAATACTCATATGTAAAATGTTTTGAACATTGAAACTTTTACCATAACAAATCGAGAAACTACTAAATATCGATTTGTACATGTATTTGGAATGGTATTACGCAGATTGAAATCAGTCCATAGTTGAATCCTCATCAAACTTATTAAAATCAGATGTCACGTGTGATTAAGTAATACAATGCTTTTGCGCTGTACAAAATTGAAAAAGTAATGTACGAACAATTTACATAGGTCGTCTGTATTTTTCCCATCATGCATCGGGGAAACAACGCCTCTCCAGGTCAACCGTTGGCGGCGCTCGGTATTGTGCAATGCTAGAATTAGCAGATATTATGTGCTTTATAAGTATCCCTATTCCAACTATGATTAATGCATATGCTATATGGCTACTTTAGACCGTCTATGGATGAAGCTAGTCAACTTATCCTTTAATCAGCAGACACTAACGCACTGACCGTTACATTCACATGGGAGGGTGAATACCCGCTTGGATGTTCACTAATTACGAGGCTTTCATCACTTAACAATTCCTTGAACACAAATATATTTAGTAAATGCTACAATCCCAGTCTTTTCATCTACAATCATCAAACTAACAAATCAAACTTGGTCTGTTTTAATGCAATGCATGTCCTTTAACTAAAATGAAAATTAACTACAGTGTGTCCCAGAATGAAGTTATCAAGATTTCAATGATGCATATTTCAAAAACTAAATTATCCCAGACAATGAAAGTTGGTGACAAATATGCCTGATGTCTCCACTTGATTTGGTGCGAGATAATGAAGAAAATCCATGCATTTATTTTCTAGAAGTGAGCTTTTGAGGTCTTGAGGAGTTTGTACACTTTTCCCAGTTTGGAAAGGTCGTAAAAATCCAGTGGTAATTTTCAGCGGAAGTATGCGAGCAAGTATGTCATCTTTTACCAACATTTCTGTTTTGTTTCACGTGTTGCTTCTCCTTGATGATACCATGGAGTCTTAATAAGGGTTCAGCTGAATGTTAACTTGGCTTCTACCTTGGCATTCACATGCTTCTTTTTTTGAAGTTCCTTTTGCCATCTGATATCATGAGCTTTATATTTTCTGACATTTTTAAGATGGGCTACTCGTGCGATGAGGATATCTGGCTCCTGAAAATGTTACATAAACCTTTCCATTGTTTCAATTGGTAGACGTGCACTTTGCAGATATTGGTTAATCATGATTTTCTTTTCTCCATTGACAAATGATGTGTTATGTTTGCTTTGATTTACCATATTCCAACAACCACTGCTACCAGTGTTACCACTGCTTTAAAGGGCCCGCTAAATGATTTTCCTAAACGATTACTTAATAAAATTTATGATTTTTACATATGAAAAGGAACCAGGTTTAGGTTAAAATAACCTTGAAAACAAAAACACTTATAATTGAACAAATATTATCATGATAATGTCAGTAGAGATAGCGTTCCTCATTGCCGTGGAATATTTACAACTTATCCAAACTGGGAAAAGTGTCCAAACTCCTGTGGAGCTTCAAACGCTCACTTTTAGAAAATTAATGCATGGATTTTCTTTATTTTTGCACCATAGCAAGTCACGACATCAGGCATGATTGTCACCAAGTTTCATTTTATGGAATAATTTGGTTTTTGAATTATGAAGCTTTGAAATCTTGATAACTTCATTCTGGGACACACTGTAGGCTCCCAGTTTCGTAAAAAAACTATTTTGGCGACCATATCTTAAATATCGCATGAGTATTGTGACACTATATGATATGACCATAAAAGTAGCTAGAAAGTTGATACCACCCTAATTGCAATTCCGATGGTAACGATATTTGATTAATTAAATACGAATGACTGACCAAGAACAAAACCTCAGATGTGGGCCAACTACTCGTATATGGTACTTTTAGAAGAAACTGAGCCAAACAAACTCTATAATGCCCTGTCACATGGGCGTCATTTAATTTTGAAGTGTGTGTGTGTGGGGAGGGGGGGTCCAGGGGGCAAATAAATCGTTTGTATTCAAAAACGTGGGGGAGACACTTGATATTGTGTCCCCCACCCTTCAAAATGTGGGGGGGGGGGCGTGTCCCCCTGCCCCCCTGAAATGACGCCCATGCCCTGTCAGCTCTCACTACAAGCTTTATGAAAGAATACAGTCAGTTGGTTGTTCTCTATTGCGAATTTGTGCTCTAAAATTCAGTTTTTATAATTGTTTCGGGAGTCAAAAGGCTTAATTTGCCTGCTCTTTTGCCATCTATTTCATATCTAATACTGACAGGATAGGAACATCCTGTCATTCTCATTGCATCTTATGTGTTGTGAAAGTTATCCTCAACCTGTTAAACTTTTGTGGTCAAAAAATTCGTGTAACATGGAATCTATCTGTATATCCTTCTGTTTCACCTGGAGTTATATAATTTTATGTTGATAATATTTTTGAAATTAATTGTTCATTATTGAAATTTGTTGAATTGATAATTAAACTTGGGCACTGATCCGGTAATAGTCTTTTACACTCACCTGTGTCAGAATATATACATTTTATAAAGAATTACGTTGAAAAAATTATTGTGTATCTAAATCCAATTCTAATCTTGAAACATTAATGAAAACAAGCGCCTTCTTTCAAAATTCACACAAGCACAAGTAATGCTTTCTTGATTTGATTAGCATTGAGGCATTATGTTCCTATTTTTGATAGAAAAATATAGACCCAGGTATCATTGAATTATGATGGCTGAATTAGTCTAAGCAGCCTTATTTGCCATAGTTTGAAAGCAATATGAATGTATTTCTCCAAATTTTCTTTTTTCTGTTATACTTCCTTCTATCTTTAGATTTAGAGTATTAGCCTGAGTTACCAATCTATATGATTTCTGTTAAAAGCACCCATGATATTTGAATCTTTTTCACCACACCATTTGTTAAGATTAGATAATCTCATGGGATTTACCTCAAGACGGACGTCATTAGATTGTAACCTACTTTGCTGAAAGATAATTCATGATTTCCCTCGAGTGTAAAATCAAGTTGATAAAGCAGATTAATTAGGACTTTGGTTCTACTATGTCCTTAAGTACTGTGTATACACAGGACGTAGAGATAAAAATTGAGATGATGAAAGTAATTTCATCTAACGCTTGCAAAATAACACGTGTCCTAATTTAATCTTAACAAAGCTTTTAAATTTGCTGAATAAAAGTAATAACACTGGGTATCTGATGACTTTCATATGGTCAGATTTTCCAAAACATCAAGTTTTTGAACAAATGTGCTTTTTGTTTGTTTGTTTGTTTTGTGTTTCATATTTTCATTTGTAAGTACGATTTTTATTGTGACTTGTGTTATGTCATATGTTCGATGTGTTTAGAAAATGTACCTAGGGTATAAACATGAAAAAGCTATACACGAATGTTGAATGTAGAAATACTTCCGCAAGTAAGGCCAAAGAAAAAAAGAACCCTGTCTCAGCTTCCCGCGCGCATAGGGTTAAAAATTCGAATTGTACCGCATTTCTTTTTTTTTTAGGCTTTCAGGAGAGTTTTTGCTTTTTTATTTTTTTATTACATCCAGATAAAGAGAAAAAGTGACCTAAAAACGTAATAATAAAAAAAAAAAGATTTCCGCGTGCGCGTAGCGCTTAGGGTTTTGGGCCTAAGGCACCTGAGAGCAGGTTTCTCATGTTACGCAGAAGTAGCTTCTGAAGTGAGCTTACTTAATCCTACAGTAATAATAGAATGGATTATCAAAGAGGTTTCAAAGTATTTAAAGTGATAATTTTTGCGAAGCATTTTTTTGTTAAGATATTTCGCGATAGGCTACAAAGGGGTGGTTAGGAACATCTAAGCTTGCCTTAGTCCAACAGCAGGTAGCGCAGAAGTCAGATCTTGCAGGAACTATAACAAAGCTTACCTTATCATGCAATATCAACATCAGGGATAGATTGAAAGGATGAAAATTGGAATGGATTTATAATGTACAGACTTGACATTAAATATGGAATATATTTTTTCTGTTGGTTTCCATCTTGAATAACCCGTCATATCTCTGTATGAAACAATTTTGGGGACTTGTGTTTTCTCATGTTTGTAACTTCACTTACAAAATTCAAACCAAGGGTACTTTCAAGCTCACTGAAGTGACACATAGACAATGAGAAACTTGAAGGTACAAATAACTCAGAAAATTAGGTCCAAATCCGTGCACTTCAATATTAATCAACGGAAAATGAATTTGCCATATTTTCTTTCATACGTTACCTAGAGATGTGAAACTCTACAGGGTTGATTAACACAATGTTAGTGATAATTTCTGATCAATCAATATTTCCTCTTTTCTCATTGAGAAGAGTAAAACGTCAAGACTCTCCATGGAATGCTTTCCATTTGTTATTGGAGAGTTTTTCGAGTATCTCAGCCAAAGCACCTAACACAGCACCGCAACACTTTTTCACCTCGGCGGATCAATATAACATGCTGTTAATCCAACGTGTTTCTTAACACAAATGTTCTCATAACGATTAATATCCGAAGATTTTACCGGACAAGGAAATACCTCAACACCCTGATCTTCCAGAAAAGTCCGGATAGTACGAGCACGACGGAGGTGAAAGTTGTCATAGTGTAGCACAAAGTTGTTTCCAAAGAAACCTCTAGCCAATGACATTATCAATGCTTCTAGAATGCATCTTTACTGGTGCCGATGGAAGCTGCCTTCCAAGATGATCAGGGCCGATTTTCCTCCTGAATGTTAAGCATCAAGAAGGCAATGTTACCTTCTTCTGAATACATTGTTAATAGCATGAACGCTTCAGTATAACCCTTCTCTGTACATCTGCGCCCCTGATGCGTCCACATTGGCAGTATATTTCGAATTTAGTCTAAGCTCTGAAGACAACGTTATCTCATTGATGGGACTTAAAATGGAAATTGATCTGTAGCTCAGTCAAACGATCGCTGGTAAAGGTGTTTGGTCAAGATATTTTCTCCAGTGGTTTCCTAAAATGATCGATACTTTGAATAAAGTGAGAGTTTACAAATGTTCTTAATACGAGCTTGTTTTATGAAAGATCATGGTGTTGGACACTTGCCCTGTTTGGTAAGATCTTCAGTTATGAACTCTATTGAGGACTTCTCGGCTGAAGTAACACATCGGTGAACAACAAATTATATCAAACCATCATGTACATGAGTAACTTTAGGTTGTGCTTAATACTTGGGCTGATACACCTGTCCTAACTCTCCAATCACTATAGGAATGTCCGCATGGAGAGTCCATTTGCCTTACGCTTCTTATGGGCAACAAAGCAAACAGTGTTTGGTCATATTAATGTGTAACCAATAATGTATACAATAACCTTACAAAATTTCAAGCGTCAAGGTTACGTATTAAATAAACTACGGCAAATTTAATTTCCGTAATTCTGTATTATAGTGCACGAGTTTGGACCCAAATTTCAGAGGTTTTTGTGCTTTCAAGTTCCCCATGTTTTCTTTGTCACCTAGTTATATACAAAAAGGGTCTTATTTCAAAGTCTACATGTACAAATACAAATATGAAGAATTACATATTTCTGGATTTTTCATATACTGAGATATGACGGATTTTTCAAGATGGAAACCAACAGAAAAAATATATTCCATATTTAATGTCAAGCCTGTAAGCCTTTAATCCTTACACTATCGGCAGAGAGTCTGGAAGTCTGGAATACTCAGTGGAAACCATTGGAAAACATGCATATGGTATTCACACTGGAATTCTCATGTTTTATCTGTTCCTGGCAAATCTCTTCAATTAATCTGTAAGTTTGCTATCGATGTTTTGAATACCAAGTGGGAGTTTAAAAAAAACCGGTAGATATTTTACCCCGATTCTTGCACATATAGGTACAATAGCAAGCCAGAGCACACAAAAATTGCTTGCATGGCCTACCCAGTGTTAGAAATGTTATAAACTCCATACGGCCGGATTAAGTTTATTCTAATGTCATAAAATACAAAAACATATCACCGTTATCTTATATCATCGTTAATTTTCAACAATGGACTAAAGCAAAAACAAGTTTGCACTAAGGAAGGTCGGGGAGCCCAGAAAAGTTACTTTTTGCATTTATTTCTGCTCTGGCTTTCCATTGCAATATCTAGTTGAGAGAGAATCGTCAAAATTATATAAACTTACCTAAACCTGCTGTTGCAGCAGGAAAGTCAGGGAGACTGTAATGGCCTTCTAAAGGTATTGTACCAACAACAATCTCAAGCATTATGTCAACATCAAACGGTGTTTGAGCTACATCTGCCGTGAACTACAAAAAATGGGGAAAATATTATCGAAGTAAAATCCAGAACATGTTAATCCTGTGCTACTCTACCGAATACAAGAGTCTAACAGAGGGGATGAAGCTAGGCCAGGTAATTTATTCGAAAGGTAGTGTCAGAGGAAGATCCTATGGATTACATGGCCTACTGTGAGTCCGAGAAAAACCCCCAGATTTTGTTAGATTTCAGCACAAATAAATACTTATTAAGGAATTACGGGTAAGAATTCAGACTTGCAATGTTAGCGACAGCAACGGTAAAATAAAGTAATACATGTAAACAACAAGTTTTGTAACGAATTTTACGTTCATGACATTCCAACAGGAAAAATCTGCAAAAAACCTACAAAAAAGAAAAAAAAGATATTGATTATCTATCAATATTTCAATTCCGAAGTTGTTTTCTAAAAATTATCGTTATCGACTTTCGACTTATTTGTTGAAAGTCCCGTTTATATATATTGGCAAACCATATTTCTCCATTCATTGCCTTCATCAGTCAATGAAAGCCCCCTGTGCCATGAATTCATATATTTTAAATATGTTGACATATCAAATATTGTAGCAGCAATTACAATTCCTTTGGTAAAATATCCTAGCTACTTTATCACTGCATAGACACAGGGTTGATGTTGTGACTAGAAATTTTCACACGAGAAGTGCATTTTAGTAAATTATCTACAGAGATATAGAGCCGAGGATTCCCCTAAATTTTTTTTATCAAAAATGAGCCCATTAAACGTTGTCCATTGCACTTGTATTAATCAGTTTTAAAAACTTCGTTCGAACAATATAATGCAGAGTTGTTAAATGCGCTGTAGTGTGTAGATCTACAATTAGTTTCTAAGTAGGTATTTATTACCGCATCCGTGACGAAATATCTTACCGATATTTTTTTAAGGGAAGTGTTTACTAAAACTTAAGTGTCACTGTCAATGTTTTATTATATAAATATTATTTACCGAACTAAAACTAATTTATTTGCACAAAGTTTATGATATTGTAACCATAAATTTTTCATTATATGAGTTACCTTGACGTAATACCGTATATCGATGAAAGTACATCCTTCAAGGCAACAGGCTGGTAAAGCGGGGATCAGCATAGGTTTGCCAATCCACGAACACGTGTCATAAGGCCCACATCCATCTGACTGAACGCTGGTTACTACATGTGACGTTGTGCGGTAACCTGCTGTACCGTGACCATCTCTTCTTGCAGCGTAACTTACCATCTGAAGAAAACACAAACAGTTATAAAAACGAACTCCAAAATAAATGATACTTACAAGTATACCATTCTCTCTGTATTTTGACATATATCAGCGCTTTTATAGTCATATCATCATAATTCGTCCAAAAAATATCAGATTGTGGCTAGAATTAATATATACATCTACATATCTGAGATTTTTTATCCATGCAGATACAACATCACTACTTGAGCACTTTTCTATTAAAAGGAAAAACTAAACTTTCTAGATATTGACCCTAATTGAATTGATAATTAATTAATACATGTATATCAAGTAATAATAAATAAAACTTCGAAACAAGGCAAGCTATAATATTCTTAACAATATTAAAGGGTAATCCAAATTGCACTTCCAAAAAAGGCCTACTGAAGGTGTTTTTTCCCCTTTGGGGGGCTTTTAACATCTTCTCTTCTTTATGAAATGTTTTAACCATGTTATGTACATACCGTATTATGCCAGTTCCACAATTAAGAAAAGTTACATACATCTTGCTTAATTAACTGTGTAAATCCCTTTGGAATGGAAGAAAAAGAGACGTACTTACAAAATTGATCATATCTTGCTTATTTTTAACCCGATTTATATCATTTTTCTGCATTTGAAAGTATATTTAATCTGCTTTACCAAAACAACAAAATTTTATGATGTTGTGCTTTTATCAAGGTCAGGGTCATATGTAATCTGTGGACAATTGTTTTTGATTCACGTAGTACAAGTTTGTTGAGTTCACTTGACGGTTTATACCTGTATTAATTCTGCTTCAAGACTATGGACACTTCTGTTACTTCTATTTTCCATTGTAGCTGAGATAAAAATGGTTTCGCCTGGTAGATACACTCTTTTGTCTGTGTTAGCTGAAACTGATATTGGTCCTGTGGCACAACAGAGACAACATACTGTTTTTTCATCATCAGCTGAAACAGGTACCTGTTCCAAATGAAAAGTAGATATAAGTTATTATATTAAAGCGACAGAGAGGTAAGAGCTCGGAGTAAGAGGTTCGAAACTTCACCTTATTTAAAACGTGGAATGCGCCGCTGGTTGATATATTCATTTATATATATATTGACAAAATGCACTGTTACAAGAAATGCAGAAAAGGCTATTCATTTTGTGAAAATAATTATATGTATATTGCATTTTGGGACTCCTTTACATTATCCATATGTCAAATGTAAAAACTATGGCTCATTGATTTTTAAGATCCGGAAACTTGATTTATATTAAGAGTGCCACCAATAATGTGCAGTTCGTTAAAAATAAACAGCGGTGTACGGGTGTCTCTTTCTTCTTGCTGAATGATCTTGTTCGGGATCTAAAGTGGAATCTATTCGTCTATTGGTATATCTATGGTGTAAGACGTATGGTCTCAAACACCTATTAAATTTAAAAATATAAGGACATATCTTGCAATTTAATTAATGACATCTTGATTACAACATCTTGTTGCAACATTTTTGGATAACGAAATTAAAATACGGGTTAGCCTCACTAGACAAACATCAGGTATTGATGGTTACAACGGTGTTTGGTGATATAATTATGCAATAGAAACACGCACGCATGTTATTGCAGTAACATGCAGCATTTTGCGTTATAGCTTTATACAAAATCATGTCCAAAACGTGATCATACAATATGTGTTTCGTTTTGACATAAAACAATATGTTATGAAATAACCTATCTCGTACTTACGGGCTCTTGTTGTGATAAATGATACATTAATTTGTAATCCATAGTGAGCCTGTCAAGTCTTATATTGGCGATAAAGGTCAGATAGATGAAATTTGTTTAAAATAAGGAGACGAGTTTTGTAATATGATGCGTTAGGCACGCTTAGCAGGGGCGTAGAATAATGGGTTCAGTGACATACTGAGGCAGAAATGAAATTCGCTCCACTATTACATTTTCAATAACTGAATTGTATTGTTCTTGAACGGAACTGTAGTGTACTTGAAATATTCAAATTTGAAAATGAAAAATTCAAATAGCATCAGCTCATTTCATTTAGGCAGCATGTATTTGATAAAAGTGTAAATGTCATAGATTAGCAATTATATAAGTAGTCAAGGTCTTGGGTTAGCCCGTTGTTTTTTTCAAATGAGTAATTATGGATCATCCTCCAATACATTAAAGAGAAGCATGGTATGATTGCTTATCCGTTTTTCAAACTTTTGAGAGTTGGATACTAAAATGTTGCTCGTATTTTACAAATATCCATAAAGGGGTGGTTAGGAATATCTAAGCTTGCCTTAAGGGGCGCACCATTTGATTTTCAGGGGGGGAATGGAAGTTGGGGTCGAGTAAAGATTTTTTTTCCCGCTGCCTTCGGTGGCGAAGTTTTTTTATTGCGTTTTTTTATGTTTTTCTTTACCTTGTGAGGAAATGGGTACATTTTTTTTTCTTACTCATCTTTGGGTCAAGATTTGTTTTTCGCCGCCTTTCAAAACAATCTTCCACCCCCCCTGAGAATCAAATGGTGCGCCCCTAACCCAGCTTGATACAAAATCATGTCCAAAACGTGACAATGCAATTTGTTTTACAATCGTTTTGTTGAAAGACATAATTGCAACTATTTGATGAAAGTATGTCATAGATTAACAAAAATAATAAGTCAAGTTCTCTGGCTTGCCTGTTGCCTGTATATACAATTCAAATAACAATTATGTCGATATTCCATAATGCTCAAAAGCATTTAGAAACAAAACTGTAAATTTGGTGCTTTATATAGATTGATACAACAGTAATGCTCTAATGTTGATTCATACAAATATTGCCCCTGGAGATGAACAGAACATACTTTTTTCTCGTTATTTTTGGCATGAAATAATTTTTTTTTGTTATGCAATATTTGATTCACTGCCCTTTGTTTATGATAAATAATACATCAATTTCTTATACATATAGGGAGCCTGTCAAGTGGAGCCCGTCAAGTCTAATATATGAGAGAAAGGTCAGATGTATGAAATTGTTTAAAATAAGAAAACGAGTTTTGTAATATGATGCGTAAGACACATTTAACGGGGGCGTGAAAAGGGTTCGGTGACATTTTCAAGCAGTATTGAATGTTGCTCTATTAATACTATTTTTTCAATAAGTAAATGGTACTTGAACGGAACTGTAGTACACTCATATTTGTAACCAGCCTTAGTAAAAATGAAATAGTATCAGTTGATAACATGTACATTGCCCACATTTCTATCACAGCAGCTAAGAGTTGATAAAAGTGTATAAACGTGCTGGGTAATGTGCAATTGGTGAACACTTATTGAAGGTTTTGAGTATACCTGTAAGTGGTTATTAGTGTTCATATGCATCATAAAATATATATACATTTAAATAAATACATAAAAATATACATATCCTCAAAAACAGATTTCAATATTTAAATCTTTACTGAAAATGACTTGTTTTAGGTTTGAATTTTCGCCATCACAATGCACGGAAATGGTTTTATTCATTTATTTATTTATTTATTTATAACATCATAGTGACGTCATACAAAGTTCACTTTGTCAAAAATGGATAGATAAGGTACATAACAATAATTCAAATGTATAAGACGTTCTTTATAGAAAATCCAGGTACGAGACTGCAACATACTTCTACCTTAGAAGGACGTGTCCCAAAATACACTTGCAAAGGACAAGAATCAATTGATTATAAGCATGGAAGTACTTCTGAAATAGTTATGAGTAACATCTCGGGACTGCCACTCTAAACGTTTATAGTTTAAAAAAAACATTCGCATGCTATTAGTGGAATCAACATATATTACTTTTTACATGTGGAAGCATTATGTTAACTTGCATATTTAAATTAAACAAAAACAAACAAAATAGAAAAAAGGATCGAAATAAAAGTGGCTGAAGTCGATAAGACTTCTTCTGAAACTTTTCGCACAAAAATCTCTGATTATAAATTACGTATAAAATTCATGCAATTTCTTTTTCGGTCCATTTAGGCTTGTAAACGTTTAATGATGTTTGCCTTCAGAGATTCTTACGTACACTAAATACCTACTACAAATTGTTATAATAACATATCGAGATCGCCATATTAGATACTTACCAAAGGATTGCTAACTTTATTAAGATCGTATGGTATACCAGCTACTGTAAAGGCTCTTTTAGTGACATGGTCAAATTTCCACGGTCTGTCTATAACTGCTCGCATGAAGTACCTCACGTAACCTAGTGTTCCTTCAAA